>JAODAL010005941.1:0-138591 GCA_025379985.1 Phyllomedusa bahiana | reverse complement strand
AATCAATTCTTTAGTAAGGTTCAGCCGCGGCAAAAACCCTTCTCGATGGCAAGTGGGGGAGGGGTGAGCTCCCGGGCGCGCCGGACATATAGTGGGTGGTCACAAAACCCCGCGGCCCCTTGTTTGGCTTCATCTTGACATGTCATGCGGGTACCCTTTTCTTCCTCCCAGGTGCTTTCCCCCATGTAGCGCTGTGCTAAAATTTTTATCAATCAAAAGCACCCTTCGTTCCCCCAAAGCCCCAAAGTTCGACTTCGTTCAGACCAAAAGTTTTCCTGAAATTCTAAAAGAATTCCATTCGTTAAAAACGTTTTCCCCCTCCAACGAATCCTGTAGTGTTTTTTTTTTTTTTTCAGGGGCTCACCAGCATTTTAAAATGACAAGTTTAGTTTTATCTGTGGGTCAATATGTTACAACGATCCCCAATGCAAAAAAGGGACACCCCCTTTAATTTTAGTGAATTAATTGGGGATATAGTAATAGGGAAAACCCAAATTTGGTTGGAGAAAGAGAAAAAGATAAGGAAATTCTAAGGCGAGAAAGCATAGATTTAAGGGGAAATGAAAGCAGTGGTGGGCTTGTAGACAAAAATATAACTTTTAATTTTATTATAAAATACAATGCTAACTTGTGTAATCATGGGCACAAAGCAAGGCATTAAGGCTATAATTAGATTAAATAAAGTCTTTGGACGCTGCATTCATGATGTAGTGAAAATAAATTTATTTAATAGAATATGAGTAATAGAACATGTGCAAAATGATTAGAGCTTGGTGTTTTAGCAGTGTTAGTTGTAATTTTAAGATGGATTCTAGAAATGTTCTTTATGTAAAGATAAAAGGACTTGGCATGTTGACAAAGGTGGTGATTGCTGCAAAAAGGGGGAGATGTGGGAACAGATCGTACATGGTCAGTACAAATAAATCCTCACATTGAGTTTATGACATAGGGAGGACATGACATGGAAGTGCCAACAGACACTCTGTGGATCAGTAACTCCAAGGTCAGAGCATGCTAAAAAAAGGGGAAAAAAAACTGAAAAAAAGGTAAAAAGTTGAAAAGGTGGGCAAAACAAGCAGAAGAGAAAGTGAGTGCATCCTCCTCCCTAGTCTGATCTTCATTTAGGAGCTGGGGAAGAAATTGTGACGGGTCTTCTGAAGGTTAATATATCTTGAGCTTAAAGAGTGACACAAGGAGCAGGATGTATCCAGGATTGTAAGTTGAAGAGAAGATGAGGAAAGTAGCTTTGTTTGAAATAAAAGTAACATTGATTTTCTCTAAATTTTCCCGTCTAATTCAGATTAAGAAAACTGACTAATATAATGTTTTAGTACATCAGAAATCATTCAAAATACCAGTAGTGGGAGATTTCTAGAAGGTGGGAATGCTTTGTCAGCATGCTCTTTGTATGTGGCTGAATCCTTTTATTTCAGCTTTCTGTACTCTCCTGGGTAATATTTAATTATTCTAGCAGCACATTTTGTAAACATTAGTATTATTTTTACTTTATGTTCTTTTTTATGTAATAGCAGGTCAGGTTACATAGTTTAAAAATACACTTGAAGCTATTAAAAAGATTTGGAACAAGCAGTATGCTTCATATGTTAAACACAGGGTCATATAAGTTGATAGAATTAGCTCCTTAAAGAGAACCTGTCACATAAGTTATGCCCCCCTTGCTGAGGACAGCACAAGCTAGTGACAGACATGTTGTTGTGTCTCTTATTCTGTAAGATGCTGTGGTTTTAGAATATTTAATGCTCAAATCTGCAGTTTTCAGCCAGAAAAGAGTCCAGCTTATTCAAGAGCAGGTGCTAGCCCCGCCTTCCCAATGCTAATCCTGCCCACCTGGCAGTTATTCACATGTTTCTATCTATTCAAAGTAATAGGTTAATCAGTTGAGGTGGGCAGGTCTAGCCTCAGGTGGGTGAGTCATGAATTAAACGGACTATTTTCATAACTCTTTTCTGGCTGAAAACTGCAGATTTGAACATTAAATACTCTAAAACTACAGCATCTTACAGAATAAGGGACTCAGCAAGTGGGGCACAATCTATGTGACAGGTTCCCTTTAACCCCTTACCACCTGAGCCAGTTTTAGCCTCTCTGACAGAGCCCCATTTTTTAAATCTGTCATGTGTCACTTTATGTGAGAATAACTTTTGACACTTTAACCTTTCCATGTGATTCAGAGACTGTTTTCTCGTGACACATGTGCTTTAAGATAGTAAGAAATTTTGTCCAAAAAATGCTTGTTTATTTGTAAAAAAATATCAAATTATCGTGAAAAATGTGAAATATTTACCAATTTCAAACTCAAAAAATTTCTGCATGTAAGACAGATGGTTATTCCACTCAAAATAGTTTATATATAGCATTACCATATGTCTGCTGTAGTTTTGGCATAATTTTTTTAAATGCCTTTTTTTTCTTTACGACATTAGGGGGCTTATAAATTTAGTAGTAATTTTCACATTTTCAAGAAAATTTGCAATATACATTTTTATGGACCAGTCCAGTTCTAACGTGAATTTGATTGACCTGTATGTTGGGTTACCCCCTTTAATTGACCTCATCTAAGAAACTACACCCCCTAAAGTATTCAAAACCTTTGTTTGAAGTTTATTAACCCATTAGGTGTTTCACGGAATTACAGCAAAGTGGAAGTTAAAAAAAATTTAAAAATTTAACTTTTTTGCAGATTTTCAATTTTTATTACATTATTGAAAGAATACGGTAAATGTGATCAGGGAAATGCAACTTAATATTGATTGCCCAGATTCACCCGTTTTCGGGAGATATCCCATATGTGGCCCTAGTGCATTATTTGGCTCAACCACAAGCCCCAGAATAGGAGGAGCACCTACCGGACTCTGGGGTCTCATTTTCATTACATTTTATTTAGGGCCATTTAAAGTTTGCGGACACCCCTAAGGTTCCAAAACTCAATAAATACCCTAAAAAGACCCCATATTGGAAACTACACCCGTTAAGGAATATATCCAGGGGTGCAGTAAGTATATCGGGGTGCAGTGAGTATATCAACCCCACAGGCGTTTCACAAATTTTTTTAGCATTCGGCTCTGAAAATAAAAAAATATATATTTTTTACAATAATCTGCAATTTTAGCTGAAAATGTTTACTTTTTACAAGGAATTTTGGAAAAAAAGCCCCAAAATTGTGTTACGCAATTTCTTCCAAGTTCGGCAATACCCTACATGTGGGTGTAAACTGCTGTTTGGGCGCATGGCAGGAGGTACAAGGGAGGGAGCGCTATTTGGCTTTTGGCGCACAGATATTGGTGGGGCCATGTTGCATCTGCAAAGCCCCCAAAGTAAATAGAACAGGTGAAACCTTCAAGAAGTTGACCTATTTTGGATTAAACACCCTCAGGGATCTCATCGAAGGGTGTATTGTGCATTTTGGGCGCACAGGTGTTCCGTATTTTTTTTTTAGCATTGGGCCATGGAAAAGGAGGGGGAAAGAGTTCCGCCATTTTTTTTTGGGCTTCTTTTTACAGTATTCACCATACGGGATAAATGAGGGATAACTTTACTATGGGGGTCGGTACAATTACAATTATATAAATTTTTTTATAGTTTTTTATGTTTTTAAATTTCTTTTACACAATAAAGCGAGTTTTTATAAAAAGTTGCGTTTTTTTTTTTGTCCTAAATTTTGACAGCCATAGCTTTCTTAATTTTTTTTCTATGGAGCTGCTTGTGGGCTTGTTTTTTTTTTTAGATGGTTGATGTTTTTATTGGTACCCTTACGGGGGGCATTTTGATGCTTTTGATCACTTTTTATTAAGGTTTTTGTGAGGGATTTTGAACAAAATACAGCATTCCTGGTAGTGTTTTTTAGTTTTATTTTTAATAGCGTTCACCGTGCAGTATCCGTAACAAGTTAGTTTTACTCTGTGGGTTGAGACGATTACGGTGATACCCAATTTATGTAGTTTTGTTCTTTGAAAGCACAATTTTTTTGAAAAAAAAGTGTTTTTATTGTGTAAAACAATATTTACAGTATTCATCTTCTAATAGCCATAACTTTTTAATTTTCCGTATACAGAGCTGTGTAAAGGGCTTTCTTTTTGGGGGGATGAACTGACGTTTTAAATTTGGGATCACTTAATGTTGATTTAGTTTTTGAGACTTTTTACTCCATTTTATGTGTTGCAGGATGAACAAAAATCGCAACTCTGTGATTGTTTTTTGGTTTTTTTTTTTACGGCGTTCACCGTACGGGTTAATTAACATTACAGATTTATAGGGTGGGTCGTCACACACGCGGCGATACCAAATATGGGTACTTTGTTTATTTTTTTAGCTTGTTTGGGGCGTTTGGTGTTTGTAAAGGGGGAAAAAGGGGGATGTACGTGTTTTTATTTATTTTTTTGTGTTTTTGTTTTACTTTTTTTACACTTTTTTTTTACTTTTTCACACTTTTTTTCACTTTTCTCCAGGGGGGAATTGCATGAACGATCGTCAATCGTTCATTGGCAATAGGAGTCAGCATATAGCTTATAGCTGTATGCTGGTCTCCCTGACAACTGTGTCACGCTGCTCACCAAATGCATTGTGGGCAAACGTGACGTCAAACCCGACAAAAACCCGGGTGCTGTCATTTTAGCGTCCGGGCTGTCCGGTAGGAGACCAGTACCGGCGCTGAAGGCGCGTTATTGCGCCGGGGGTTGCGGGCAGCAGGAGCTCACTCCTGCCGCCCGCAAACTGCGATGTCGCGACCACGATGTCGCAACATCGGGGGTTAACCCCGCAGCCGGAGCTCACTCCGGCCGTGGGGGATGCGGCATGAGCCAGCGGTAATATACGCGCTGTTTCCATGCCGCGATCTTGCCCCGATCCGCCCGTGAGGCCGCAAGATTTACCTTGACGTACTCATACGGCAATTTGCGGGAACCCCTACCCGACATTGCCGTATGAGTACGACAAATGTCGGTAAGGGGTTAACGACTGTCCACCGACCTTTGATGTCAGACAGTGTCGGTCGTCAATCTGCAGCAATGTCTTCAGACGTTGCTGCAAACAGAGGAGTTTTGTGCCTCCCAGCACCATAGCTGCACTGTAGTTAACAGCTCTGTTCCTAAAGTAGTCTCTGTAAATACAGGGGAGCAGAGAGAGCTTCCAATCTTCGATGTTTAAACCATTGATTGCCATGGTCAAAGGGCATTCCCCTGCTCCATAAGGTCCTCAGGACTTCTGTTGAGCCAATGGATCCTGGGGAACATCTGTACAGTCATCCCTGGGAACCTAGAGTAGCCCCAAGACTGTTTGTATAGCAAGCCTGCAGTCAGGGCATACCGTGTGCTGCCCTGACTGCAACCTGTATCATACTGACAAAAAGTAGTGTATTAATATATTCATGTATGATAATACATTACCAAGTGTAAAAAGTGTTAAATAGTTAATCCCTTAATGGGATTTAAAAAAAGGTAAAAAAAAAAAATGTAGAAAAAAATAAATTACATAAATAATAAAATAAAAAATATTTAAGAAAAAAGTTATTGTGCATACATTACACACAAAAAATACTGCACATATTAGGTATCTGCACAACCAGCATGACCTATAGAATTAATCTAGGAGGTTATTTTGGTGTGAAATGTGAATAGTTTAAAAAAAAAGAAATGAAGAAATGCAGAAAAACACTTTTATATTCATGCTGCAAAAAAAAAAAAAAAAAAAAAAAAAAAAAAAATATAAATATATATATATTATAATATAATAATTATAATATATATATATATATATATATATATATATATTATATATATATAATATATATATATATAATATATTATATTTCTGCAGTAAATCTATTTGTAAACTTAAACCATGCCCCCGAAAATAAAACTTCTCTCTCATAAAATAACTCCTCATACAACTGCTTCACCTGAAAGATAAAAAAAAGTGCAACTGTTGAAACACAAGGGGGCAAAAACTACAAAATTTAGCCGGTCATTAAGGCCTTTTTAGGCCTGATGCTTAAGGGGTTGTTAATACAAGTGCTGTAAATGATACACATACCTGGCTACTGAATATGTAAGCAAAACTACATTCATCTTAGTCTAGTATGAATCCTAGTGCTAATGGCTTGGCAAGTGCCTAGATAACATTACCAATGATACAGAATATAGTTCTTATCATGAAGCAAGATCAATTTTCTAACTTGGTGCCATTACTGGATTTAGAATGCTGCTCATAACATGTGTTTTCCTGAAATGTTGCTTCATCATTGGTTGTGTGTTTTTTTTGTAAACATCATTTTGATACTTTTTATAGTGTAAGAGGGAAAACCAAGTCTGTTACACTTGTTTGAATCATTGGGATGCACTTTGTGAGTGTGGTAGAGCTATGTGAAAGGTTAGAAACTTTCAATCTGTTCAAATGTAAACATTTGACAGACAAATACATTTGTTTATTTTGATATCATTTACTTTTTATGATATAGTCTGTAAATATTTTTTTCACAACAATATTTTCTTTTGTGTACATGGACCTTTTAGTAGTTTGATCATTTCATACAATATGACATATTTTTATTTTTCAAGCACTTTATTGTATTAAATGGCCTGCATGCATTTTTGATATAAAACATTCAAAGAATGTGCTATAGTTATGCAAACCAAATGAGAAAAAATAATAAGGTAGACCTTTTTAGACTTACGTCATCCATAACTTTCCTTAGAATAGGAAAGCATATTGCACTCACTGTGTAATAAGCAAAAAGATATCTAACTATGGAAATGTATAAATGTAATAATTTATTAAAAAACATTGGGCCACATGTATGAAAGCTGTCTAGGTCTAAACTCTCTTTGTTGCCCTTAGCAACCAAACAGAGGACCCCTTTGATTTCATATAGTGATCTGAAAAAATGAAAGGGGCGCTCTGATTGGTTGCTATGTGCAACAAAGAGTTTTAGACCTGGACAGTGGCCCATTGTCTTTATGCCCCACTAGTGAACTTATTCTTACATTCACAGCACAAAGCATTGCTGCATTTGGATTTACTTTATGTGGAGATACTCTATCTAGGGTTCTCCTTATATATATTGGTTAAGTACCATGACTATGGATCCCCAGACGAATCCCTGAGCATTGGAAAAGGGGGGAAATGCTTCTGAACGCATGGGATATGTTCCTGTTATCGTAGGAACGTACTATGAGCAGCTAAGTATATATATATATATATCTTTTAGTGACATTTATCTGTGCATCTCCTCTCTGTATTACCTAAATCTTGTTTAGGAATAGGCTTCTATAGGGTCAGCCTTCACTTGATGGGGCCGTCCCTTTTGGAACGATTACTCCGTCTTTGAGGTAGGGATTACTGTAGGGTTATATAAGGATTTGTATCTATTATTGCCCTTTTACCCATATCCATCTATTTATTTGGAAGTACTGCTGTTGTTATCTGATTATGTCTATACCATTGTGTCTTGGTGACTCTTTGAGGGATGCATTGATTAGTGTAGGTGTTATAGAGATACCTTGTTTTTGTGAGATTTAAATATTGTTAGAGTTTTTAGTGAATAGAATTAAAAGTTATATTTTATGATTAAGGCCTTTTTTGTTTAGATTCTGTGAGTTGCTTTTGTTGGGCTAGTTCTAACCATTCTGAAAAAGTGGGATCTGTTATTTCAACACAAAACATTGCTCATTTGTAAAATTGCTAATATTGCTTGAATAGCTCTTTACTTCGTAGCAGTTCGGCTGCAGCTGTCACAATATTCGTATTCAAAATGTTCAAAACTTGAATTTCATTAAAGTCTATGGGGGAAAATTCCCTAGATGTGGCCTAAATGCTTCCCTGGGTTAGAGCTAGTGTTAAGGTTGTTTTCTTTTTCTTTTTCCTTTTTTTTTTTTTGCTTAGCCTCTGAACTGAATCACTGAAATTTGGTTCAAATTTGACTTCGACTCAATCTGAAGAACACATTACTTGTTTGTGTTAGGCTGTTTTCTCCTATTTGACTCACCAAATGGATTTCCATTGGACTGTACCTAATTTAGCTTGTAAAGTGGTGTGAAAAAGTGTTCCTGATTTCTTAGTCTTTTGGAAACACAAACACATTTAAATATTAGACAAACATAAAACAAGTAAACACAAATGTATTTTTCAAATGTATGTCTTTATTGTTAAAGGAAAAACTGATCAAAACCTACAGGGCCCTATGTGAAAAAGTGATTGCCCCTAAACCTAATAACTGGTTGGACCACCTTTAGTGGCAACAACTGCAATCAAGTGTTTGCGATAACTGCCAATGAGTCTTTTACAACGCTCTAGAGGAATTTGGTTCACTTATCTTTGCAGAATTGTTTTAATGCACCCACATTGGAGGGTTTCTGAGCATGTACTGCTTTTTTAAGGTCATACCACAGCATTTCAATCATATTAATTCTTTTACTAGACAACTCTAAAGTCTTTATTTTTTTAAGCCATTCAGTGGTGGACTTGCTGTGATGTTTTTGACCATTTTTTTTCTGCATAACAAAAGTGTTCTTCAGCTTTAGGTTGACATCTTCTTCAGGATTTGTTGTTAGACAGCAGAATTCATGGTTCCATTTTTCTCAGCAAGTCTATTAGGTCCTGAAGCAGCAAAACAGCCCAGACCATCACACTACAAGCACCATGTTTTACTGTTGGTATGATGTTCATTTTCTGAACTGCTGTGTTGTTTCTATGCCAGATGTAATGGTACTTACACCTTCCCAAAAGTTCAACCTTTGTCTCGTCAGTCCATAAGATCTTCTCCCAAAATTATTCCAGATCATCAAGATGCTTTCTGTCAAAACTGAGACGAACTTCTATGTTCTTTTCGCTCAGCAGTGGTGTCGGTCTTGGAACTCTGCCATGCAGGCCATTTTTACATAGTCTCTTTCTTATGGTGGAGTCATGAACACTGACCTTAACTGAGGCAAATGAGACTGGCAGTTCTTTGGAAGTTGTTGTGTGGTGTTTTGTGACCTTTTGGACGAGTCGTCGCTGCACTCTTGGAGTGATATTTGACACTCCTGGGAATGTTGACCACAGTTCCATGTTTTCTCCATTTGTGGATAATAGATCTCACTGTGGTTTTCTTGAGTCCCAAAGCTTTATAGATGGCTTTACAACCTTGTCCATACTGATAGATTTCAATTACTTTCTTTCTCATTTGTTCCTAAATTTCTGTCGATCTCCCCATGATGTTTAGCTTCTGATGATTTTTGGTCTACTTCACTTTGTCAGGCAGGTCCTATTTAAGTGCTTACTTGCTTGAGAATAGGTGTGGCAGTAATAAGATATATATCCAGAAAAAACTGGATATATATCTTGTGGATTTACCTCACATGAGTGCCGGATTACCTTGAAGATTTCAGATTGATTCTACGTCTACAGCCGGACGTTTGTTTTCCGCAGCACCATGAGACAACAGGACTGAACGGCAGCACTTTCAGGTTTGGGACTCCCGGTGAGCTTTTTCTCTACTTTTTCACATTTGAATTATCATTTTAACACTGTACAATATCACTTTTATTGAAGTGGGGTATCAGAAGGGTTTATTGACATTTATAGATGACCATAATGTAGTGGAGTTTGCCTACAAAATGAATTAACACTGGCTAATGTCATTGCAGAGGAATCCACTCTTGTCCAAAATCTGAGCAATGTAAAATCAAAAACAAATCAATGACATTAGCATAGTTCTTGTTGCTAGTTGGGAGAAGGAGAATTATCTAGTAATGGCTATAACAACAGTTCTGATATGCAACAATGAAGATTGTAAATGTCTCTATGGCATTTTTTTTTTTTTTAAATGTCTGTTGGTCGTGTTGAATATTACAATGTTGTTTATAGAGTATTCTTGCTATCATTGATCAGAAATTAGCAATTTGTGAAGAGAAGCATGAAGTGTTGTCTCAAGGACCACCTCATTGAACATAAACGCTACTGAACAAGGAGTAAAATCCTGCATTTCAATCTGAGAACTGCTTCCAAATTCTAAAACACAGTGGTTGCTTTAATATCCCATCAAGTCAATAAACAAATTAATCTACCAAAAGTGGTTAAAATGAAAATAGTGTTTCTGACTAGAATAGAATAATCTACACAAAATGTATTCCAAAGACAGTTTGACATATGAAGTATTATTGATATACACTCACCGGCCACTTTATTAGGTACACCATGCTAGTAACGGGTTGGACCCCCTTTTGCCTTCAGAACTGCCTCAATTCTTCGTGGCATAGATTCAACAAGGTGTTGCAACGATGCTGAATTGGTACCAAGGGGCCCAAAGAGTGCCAAGAAAATATTCCCCACACCATGACACCACCACCACCAGCCTGAACCGTTGATACAAGGCAGGATGGATCCATGCTTTCATGTTGTTGACGCCAAATTCTGACCCTACCATCCGAATGTCACAGCAGAAATCGAGACTCATCAGACCAGGCAACGTTTTTCCAATCTTCTTCTGTCCAATTTCGATGAGCTTGGGCAAATTGGAGCCTCAGTTTCCTGTTCTTAGCTGAAAGGAGTGGCACCCGGTGTGGTCTTCTGCTGCTGTAGCCCATATGCCTCAAAGTTCGCCGTATTGTGCGTTCAGAGATGCTCTTCTGCCTACCTTGGTTGTAACGGGTGGCTATTTTGAGTCACTGTTGCCTTTCTATCAGCTCGAACCAGTCTGCCCATTCTCCTTTGACCTCTGGCATCAACAAGGCATTTCCGCCCACAGGACTGCCGCTCACTGGATGTTTTTTCTTTTTCGGACCATTCTCTGTAAACCCTAGAGATGGTTGTGCGTGAAAATCCCAGGAGATCAGCAGTTTCTGAAATACTCAGACCAGCCCTTCTGGCACCAACAACCATGCCACGTTCAAAGGCACTCAAATCACCTTTCTTCCCCATACTGATGCTCGGTTTGAACTGCAGGAGATTGTCTTGACCATGTCTACATGCCTAAATGCACTGAGTTGCCGCCATGTGATTGGCTGATTAGAAATTAAGTGTTAACGAGCAGTTGGACAGGTGTACATAATAAAGTGGCCGGTGAGTGTATATGGCTACCTTTAAAAAGCATAACCCAAAAAAGTTGCATAGTATCCTTGTTTTATAAATTGGTGGTGGGATGGAGGATGAATTAGAACAATCAATACCAATAAGTTTAGAAAATAAAAGTCCCAAAATCTCTAAATTGCATGCTGACCCATGCTAGAAGTCTGACCAATAAAATCAATGAATGGGAATTCCTATGACATAATGAAAACATTGGAGACATTGCTTGATAATGGGATAGCCAAGACTGGATGGTTAACTTGTAGGAATACAGTTTGTTTAAAAAGGTTAAAAATGGAAAGGAGGTGAAGATTGCTTTTATACAAAGTTCAATGTTAAGATCACACTATCGAAAGGTATATGTATAACCAACATTTAGGGTTACTATGGATAGAACTGCATGAAGGTAAAAACAATAGTAAAATTCTGGGGTTGCTTTAAAATCTATATAAAATCTGTTACTTAGGTAAAAAGTTTAGGCAGTAAAGCACAATGCAATTTATATTATGGAAATACCACTACCCAGATACACAGATGTGGCAAAGTTTAACAAGTTATGAATCTGTGGTAAAGCACTTTACTTTAACCTCTTATAATGGCTTTTGTTGTGACCTATCATAAGAAAACTACTACAGAAAGTTATAACTGTCAATCTGTAAAAAGTTTAGAAACGGGAAAAAAATAAGATAAATAAAAATGTAAAGCAGGCAATAAATGACAAAACAGAGATAATTTAAACTACTAAAAGAGGAAAGATGTAGAAGCATTAAAAATCTATGAGAAAAATAGATGAAACAGAAAAAAAGATGAAGTCAGCAAAGTTGGAGACTTAGAGGCTCATTGCCGAAGGTAGCAAAACTAACCCTAAAATGTTCTTGAATTGTATAAATAGTAAAAAGGCTTAAATGAAAAATGTTAAATGAAATGTGCATGGGAATAAGAAGAAATGAAATCTATGAAACATTTTTCTATACTGTGCTTACAGAGGAAAATAGCATTTAAAAAAATGCCGAGCGAAAAGGTAAACTCTCCATTAAAAGTTACCTGGAAACTTGGAAAAGTTACCAAGAAAAGTGCTGTGCCACCTTAAAAATTGTAATTAGACAAATCACCAAGTGCATAGAGCATAAACAGCAATTACATCCCTTTATAATTGCTGACTTCTGATTGACTAGGGATTTCTATACCCCTACCATTAGACTGATATTTATTTCCAGATAGCATACACCATTGTGCTTTAAGGGATTTAAGTAATGTGATAGACAGTCCCTTATTTTGAGGGTGGGCCTTCAGAATAATTTCAAATTGACACTGGACAGATAGCTGAATACACTCCCTGCCTCTTAGATCCTGATACATCCCATATTTCCTAGTCGATATTTCCAAAGTGATGATGCCAAAACAACAGTAAAAAGAGCAGTGCTACTTTGAAGAGGTTGTCCAATTCCTATAAAAAATAAATACTAAGCTCCTGGTGTCCGACGAAAAAGTAATCAGCTTCCTCCGTTCCAACATTCCAGTCTCTCCTGTCTTTTGCTAATGTTACTTTTCTTTTGAACGGCATGTCCCCACTGCAGCCACTAATTGGCTGTTTTGGTCACATGCCTATGCTTACATCACAGTTCAGAGATGATCACCAATGAACAGTATTGTACATAATTTTCAGCAACTGCAGAAGTGACCAGCCTGTTCAGTTGAGAAGAGTAGACACTTTACAGATGACCGGAGAAAGTAATCACTGGAATAAAGGAGCGAAGTAAGGTTATTATTTTCTCTTGGGACACCAGGAGCTAAGTAATATATTTTTTTGAACCCTAACAACCTCTTTGCCAAATAACTAAAACATACACAGACAGTGATCTATAGAATTAATCCCTTTTCCCCAGGAGTAAAAGTAAGTACAACAAACAAATAATGGAACATACTGGCGGCAACAATACTAGTATACCTGTTATCCCATCTAAGACGGCTTTTGATAGATACGTACCACTGAATAGCAGAAACATCCCAAAACATCTGCCATTTTGGATACGTGAGCAGGCTACGATGTCTAATGCGCCTAAGGAATGTGTTAGGCACATTGTTCGTAAGACTCAACACTTTCTAATGTGCCTAACATGAGGGGGCGTTCTGGAGCATGTCTCACCACACTCGTAGTAGTAGACACAAAAATGAATGTGGTTCAGCAAAACTAGGCACATTACTGCTCGAACAGGCAGACTTATTTTAATGTGGTCTGACTGAGCCTGAGGATTCGAAATGGAGCTAGATTTTCCATTAGGGCAAAAAAATGGCCCTTATTTCTCAGCTTACACCCGTACAATAATAAAAAGTAATTTCCAATAATTATCAAGCTATATAAAATTAAATGATTTAAATTTAATAAAAAATGTTATCATATACATTTAATATAAAAATATATAATATCCTAAAAATAAAAATATCTCCTATAAAATATATTTAAATTTAATAGAATCTAAAACTAATTTTACATTAAATAACCCACTGATGATGTTGTTCAGGTTTTACAATTTTTAATTTTTACTGCATTAAATTTGAAATGTATTTTTGCTGCTCTCACCCTTTATTATACATGCAGCAAGAGCCAACACTCGACAGGTCTTGCTGGGACCTGTGGTCCGCCAAGCAAGATCAGTACCATAGTTTCTATTCACTGACATGCTATTCTAATGACTTTTCTTTTACTCTCAACCAATCTATAGCCTTTACACATGTTTGGTGCATTACTAATGCGCCTAAGTTTCGTAATACGGCAAAACACACAGACTAGGTGAGTCAAAATTTAGACTCCATTTATAATCACACAAAAAACACTTTCATACATTCAGGCGCATTATACACTGAAAAAGAGGGTCGACAATTCACTTCGAAGCGCCTTTCTTCATTCATGTCTCCCTAAATTTTACCTTTTATTTTACCTACCTTTTTACTACAGGGTTCTCTTTTCTTCTGAACTAGTCCTTTATTAAGGTAATGTTTATTGTAATTTTTCATATTGTGTGAACGATTACATCTCTGGGATTACAGCAAAGTCCAACTTTCACAGAGATATAGTTTCACGTCAAGGGAGGCACAGTGAGCCCTGACTGGAACCCAGCCCACTGTCCCTGCTTACTTCACGTGCTGCCCTAGGCGGCAGACGCCAACTGGGCGACCGTTCCTGCGCTGCTACAGTGCTGGGGCCGTCAGGAGGAAGAATAGTCAGACAGTCCGAGCCAAGCACAAATCAGGAATGCCAAGCCACAAATCAGAGTGAAAAAGGTAAATAAGCCGAGGTCAAACACAGACGGGAGTGAAGTACAAAATCAGATGACAAGCCGAGGTAAGTAAACAAGCCGGGGTCAGGTACACATAACAAGCAAAACACGATAAGCACAAAAACACAAGGCAGCCAGGAAATATCACAGGTGCTGCACTCAGCCTTCAGGGAACTTAAATGGGATTCCCGGACACTGCCCCAGCAGCCGATTGGAGCAGCCTCCGGGTCCTCCCATTGGATGGTGCGACACGCCCCCTGTCCAGAGTGGTTGGGCCTCTGTCACTCATGGAGCTGCTAGCAAACTGTCTATCCGGGTGGGGTCGCAAACCAGCTGCTGCAGACTGTTGCACCCTGCAGGCTGAGCGCCGCCTAGCCCTGACACAAAGACAGATTTCCAGGTCCAAATACTTTTGCTTCCATAAATTCATCAACAGTGGCAAAAGATGCTAATGTAAGCAAAACAGGAAAATAAAAGAAATCCTGCTTGTCCGAGTACTAACTAATATAGTGTAGCATCCCCGCATTACCACCTTAATATCAACAAGCCATGTGGGAGATCATCGTTACCTCCATTGTATAGCCAAACTCCTTGTCCTGGGTAACGCCCACCATCCCAGATCGGCTCTTTGTAAACAGCTATACTAACTGTTCAACATATGCCAACCACCTACTGCAGCTGACACACCTAAACCAATGCAGTGGCTGTGTCCGTGTCTTGAAGTGAAGATATAGTGGACAGAGGTAGAAAAGAGTGAGAGAGCATGTGGCTGACTTCGGATGTTTCTGTGAGGGTGTGTCAATCTTGTGCTGGAGAGATAGTTAACAGGAAGAGGGAGAGATAGAAAGCAAGTTATGGACTGAAAAGGGAAGATTAGAGTTTGATATGTTATATAAGGTGCATAGGCGGGTAAAGATGAGATCCAGCATACGTCCATCTTTTTGAATGGCTCCAGATGGCAAGAGAGGCCAAAGGAGGAGGAAAGCAATAGGAGTTTTGTGGCAGCCAAGTTGTATGTGTGTCAATGGGGATGTCAAAGTCTCCCTTAATGATAATGGGTATGTCAGCAGATAGAAAGTGCAAAGGCCAGTTGGTGAATTGGTGGAAAAAGGTGATTGAGGGACAAGGTGCATGATGGCACCTGAAGCTTGAAAGGGGAGTAAATGTGGACAGAGTGCACCTAAAAAAATGGGAGAGTCATGGTAAAAGGTGGAATTGGAACTAAGGAACAGTTTTCTGACAGGAGGCTGACACCTGCACCGTGCTTGCTGCTAGGGCGGATTATGTGGGTAAATTAAAGCCCATTGTAAAAATAGTGCAGCAGGGAAGGTTGTGTCGGAAGGTGTCAGCAAAGTTTCCATTAGACCAAGGAAGGATAGGTTATGTGAAATAAAGAGGTCGTGGAAAGTTAGGTGAAACAACAGTAGAGATGTGCTAAGGAGGACCAGGATTAGGAGATATGTCCCCAACAGCAAGGAGAAGCAGGGAGAGTGTAAATAGGTGTGAGTGGAATAGAGCATCAGGGAGTAGTGTGGGTTTTAAGGAAAGTCTTAGGGCGACATGTATGAACGGGCTTTTCGCCTGATTTCTGGCGTATCCTGCCACTTTTGGCTGCGCCTCACATGAAGGGGCGTGCAATGGGCGCGGTGTGGGCGTTCCAGGGCGGGACGCGGCGAGCACGAAAACTACGAGGTATGTACGATCGCGGGTCAGCAAAGTGCGGCGCATTGCAGCGCTCGCCAGCTCCGACAGGCAGACCTAGTTGATTCTGGTCTAAATGATCCGGTGGAGGCGAAGTGAAGCGAGAACGGATCATGAGAGGAAACATATAGAAAATCGCAACAGAAATCTCGTCTCTCAGCGCCGTGCGGCATGGAGTATGATTCCAAAAATAGCTTTTATTAGGTGTAAAACATTATCAGAAAACGCGCCCCACCCGTCCAAAAAAAAAAAAATTACATAAAAAAATCACTTTCCAAAAATCAAGAACGGCGCTACATCAGGAATTAGGATCTTGGAAATTGCCAGGAAATACAGTAATTCAAATTCTGTAAGCGCTTCTCATTGGTCGGCAGAAACCAGCCAATCAGAATAGGGGCGACAGTGACCCATTAAAACCTATGGAGAAATATTGACCAATCAAAATCAAAGGTGGGACATTCAAAATACAGTAAAAATGCAGAAAAGAGCTGATTGGTTGAGCTAGCGGGGGTTTGGCAATCCTGGCCAATCAGAATAGGAGCTACAGGGACCCATTATAACCTATGGAGAAGTATTGACCAATCAAATTCAAAGGTGGGACAGTTCAAAATACAGTAAAAATGCAGAAAAGAGCTGATTAGTTGAGCTAGTGGGGGCTTGGCTATCCCGGCCAATCAGAGCGCGAGCTACTTGTCTCATTGTAGTCTATGGAGAGATCGGGGCAATGAAATCTTGGCTCTCAGCGCCGTGCGACATGGAGTATGATTAAAAAAAAATCATTTTTATTAGGTGTAAAATATTATCTGAAAACGAGCTGAAACCTTCCCCCTCTTCCCACCAACCAATCACAGTACTAGAATATTTCCCATAGACAGTAATAACTTTTAGGGCGCCCTTCTATTGCGCCCTTCTTTCTCCATTCAAAATAGACGCACTACATATGATTGGTGGATTTATATCTGCCGCCTGGGCTCAACCAATCATCTCTTTTCTGCATTTTTACTGTATTTTGAACTGTCCCGCCTTTTCATGTGATTGGTCAATACTTCTCTATAGCTTATAATGGTTCCCTGTCGCTCCTATTCTGATTGGCTGGTTTCTGCTGACCAATGAGAAGAGCTTACAGAATTTGAATTACTGTATTTCCCGGCAATTTTCAATATCCAAATTCCCGATGTAGCGCCGTTCTAGATTTTTGGAAAGTGATTTTATTTATGTATTTTTTTGAGTAGGTTTGAGTTCTTTTTCAGAGAATGTTTTACGCCTTTATAAAGGCGATTTTTTGATTCATACTCCATGCCGCACTGACATGTTTAATGATTTCTCGCTGTTTTCCAGCCAGTCTCGAATCAGAATACATGTTAGGCACAGTCCCGCACTGCGCCCCACTCACTGGCGAGGCGCGGTGGACTTTACACCGCATGTATGAGCGCACCTCCTCGGACGGCGAGTATTAGGCGCAGTCCCGCACTGCGTCTAAGTCCCCGCACTGCGCCTCACACATTGGCGAGGCGCGGTGGACTTTTCCCCGCATGTATGATCGCACTACATCGGGCGGCGAATCTTGGGCGCAGTCCCGCACTGCACCTAAGTCCCGCACTGCGCCTCACACACTGACGAGGTGCGGCGGACTTTACACCACATGTATGAGCGCACCTCGGCACCAACATACATGAGGCGCAAAGTTCGCCGGAAAACTGGTGGAAACATGCGCTCCGACGTGGCGAGATTCATACATGTTGCCCTTAATGCGGTGGAAGAGGTAAAGAGTGAAGGTAAGATGGGGAGATAAGGAAACCATTGCCCAGTGTAGGTTTTTGTGGGTAGTCGAGAAGAAATAAGAATCCAGTCCAGAATAAAATGGGGTCAAATTAGTAAAAATCACATTAAAATAATACTCAACACAAGGTTATAAATCAACAACCAGGATAAATCAACAACAGGGAAAAAATAATAATCATAGCACATAAACCCCTTTACAAAACACCCCCTGTGAAAAACACAGCAACCAACAAAGAAATTGCAAACAATTCTATAAGAACCTGTGAAACAAACAACAACAATATTCTCATGTGGGGAGATCGATAACTACCAATCCTCCTTGACTGAGAGCTTCACTCTTTCCTAGAAGTCTCTCCTTCAAGAGCCCTTTCCTTCTTCAAGAGTGCTTCTCTCTCCTTCCAGAGTCCTCCTTTCTCTCCTTCAAGAGTCATCCTTCAAGTCATCCAACCCTAGATATTTATCCCATTCTTAGACCATAGAAGCTCACTTTCCCACCATATACAATATTTCTCCTGTGATCTTTTTTGGGGGGCAATAAGCATGTCTGTGTTTATTGTGTGTCCATCCTGATTAGGCCATTTCCCCCTCCAGGCAAAATATAAAGGAGACACAGAATAACTAGGTATGGTCACTCTTTATCAATAAACCTCCCTGAGTGCATCCTGACATCCTAATCAGATGGGAAAACTTGTTTTAAGACAACGAACCCCTTCTCTGTCATTTTCTTATCAGACAGTTTTTACAAGGTTTTTGCATCCTGGAAAAAATAGAAACCTTATATTTTACTTTCAATCAGCAGCTGAATGAGATCTGCAACATCTGTAAAACATCTGACAGTGAAATCCGAATACAGTATGATCCCACAAGTAAAAATACAGGTCTGTATTTTTTATAATTTGAGGAATAATGAGGCAGTGATTATAATTGCAAAGTAATGCATATTGGGTGCTTGGGTTAGTAGATAACAGAAAAGCTTAGTGTGTACCTTGAAATCCCTCCTTGTTCACTCATTCTTGGTTCAATTCTGGTATTAATTCTGCAGCACACTTTATGTAATTACACTTTATATAATCACACAAATGACCATGGTCAGTGAATGTCCAATATGCAATAATATAATGCAGATTAAATGCTTTATCAGTGCTAACAGATGAGAATAAGGAGGTGGGTTGGGGTATGATCTTAGTGAGCAGAAGGAGAAATAGCAAGTGACCATATAGGAGACTTTAGGTCTCTATACACATCAGGGGATAGAGACAAGCAACAAAATTACTACATCACTGTAACGGTCAATGGTAGCGGATCCTCTGGACCACCACAAGCGATGGTGATAACCACGCCAGGGAGCGGAATCTAAGTAGGTCCAGTTTTCACCAGAGCCTGCCGCAAAGCGGGATGGACTTGCTGCGGCGGATTGCTACCAGGTCGCTACCCCTGACGTGACTTGCTTGTGGTGGCAGCCCAAGTGCAACATGGTACAAAATCGTAGAGCAGGCTTGTAGTCGGGGACAGGCAGAAAGGTCAGGACTAGTGTTGAGCGATTGCGTTGGCTATCGAGATCGATCGATAGTCGATAGTCGGCCGCTATCGATAAGGTTTTTCGATAGTGAGCGTCGATTATGAGCGATGCCATTTTAAAATTAGGGAGAGAAAAAAAACCCTTTATTTTTTCACCCAAACAAAACTGGGAAGCTGAAAATTTCATCCACAATGTCAAATGGGTACGTGCTACATTTAGGCAACCATTAGGTTAAAAAGTCCAAAAACCTTTCAATTCACCTGTGGGGAATACAGAATTTCTGTTTTAAGTTTTAGTGGTGCTGCGTCAAGAACAAAAACTGGGGGCGCAAAAGTCAAAAAAACCGTTTTTCTGTTTTATGTTTACTTAAATACCGGTATTTTTTGCACCTTTCAATTACCGTGGTGACTATAGAATTGTGTTTTAAGATGTAGTGGAGCTGCGTAATGAACAAAGTGGGTCACAAAATAAAAAAAAACGTATCTGTTATGTTTTTGTAAATAACAGTATTTTTTTGCACCTTTCAATTCACCGTGGTGACTATGAATTTTTGTTTTAAGATTTGGGATGCATGCAATCATGAACAAGATTAGTGCCGCAAAAACGTCTAAATAAACCACTATCATGGTTATGCTTTTTTATAATACACTAGGTATTTAAGTTTGCACCTTTCAATTCACCTGTGGTGAATATAGAATTACTGTTATAAGATGTACGTGGAAGCTGTGTTAATGAACAAAGCTGGGTGCGCAAAAGTCAAAAAACACGTATCTGTTATGTTTCGTATAATGCACAGTATTTTTTGCACCTTTCAATTCACCTGTGGTGAACTATAGAATTGCTGTTTTAAGATTTACGTAGAATGCTGCGTCAATGAACAAAGCCGGTGTGCAAAAGTAAAAAAACACGTAACTGTTATGTTTTGTATAATAAAACAGGTATTTTTGCACCTTTCAATTCACCTGTGGTGAATAAGAATTGCTGTATTAAGATTTACGTGGATGCTGCGTCATGAACAATGTGGGTGCGCAAAGTAAAAAACACGTAACTGTTATGTTTTGGTATAATAACGATATTTTTTGCACCTTTCAATTCACCTTTGGTGATATAAGAATTGCTGTTTTAAGATTACGTGATGCTGCGTCAATGAACAATGCTGGGTGTGCAAAAGTCAAAAACACGTAACTGTTATGTTTTGTATAATCAAACGTATTTTTTGCACCTTTCAATTCACCTGTGGTGATATAGAATTGCTGTTTTAAGATTTACGTAGATGCTGCGTCAATGAACAACGCTGATGCGCAAAAGTCAAAAAACACGTAACTGTTTATGTTTTGTAAAATAACGGTATTTTTTGCACCTTTCAATTCACCTGTGGTGAATATAGAATGCGTTTTTAAGATTTACGTAGATGCTGCGTCAGAAACAATGCTGGTGTGCGCAGAAGTAAAAAACACGTATCTGTTATGTTTTCGTATAATAAAGGTATTTTTGCACCTTTCAATTCACCTGTGGTGAATATAGAATGCTGTTTTAAGATTTACGTAGATGCTGCGTCAATGAACAGTGCCGTGGGTCGCAAAAGTCGAAAAAACACGTAAGTGTTATGTTTTGGTATAATAAACGGTATTTTTTGCACCTTTCAATTCACCTGTGGTGAATATAGAATTGCTGTTTTAAGATTTACGTAGATGCTGCGTCAATGAACAATGCTGGGTGTGCAAAAGTCAAAAAACACATAACTGTTATGTTTTGATATAATAAACGGTATTTTTTGCACCTTTCAATTCACCTGTGGTGAATATAGAATTGCTGTTTTAAGATTTACGTAGATGCTGCGTCAATGAACAATGCTGGGTGCGCAAAAGTCAAAAAACACGTAACTGTTATGTTTTGGTATAATAAACGGTTATTTTTGCACCTTTCAATTCACCTGTGGTGAATATAGAATTGCTGTTTTAAGATTTACGTAGATGCTGCGTCAATGAACAATGCTGGGTGCGCAAAAGTCAAAAAACACGTAACTGTGATGTTTTCGTACGATACACGGTATTTTTTGGCAACAAACAACCTTGTGCTCACTACAAGATTGTTGGATTGTAATTTAACTGCAAGGTGGATATATCAACAGTCACAGGTGTAATGGGTAAAATTGAAAATGAACACCTATCTGAAATGTATACTGATAATAAAAAATGGAGTTTTGCAGCAAACAAAGAGACCTGCAGTTACTAGAAATGATTTGTATCCAATATAAGTTCAGGCTGCCCAATATCCAGGAAATATTTCAATAGCAAACTGTTAATAATAAAGATATTCCACTACAATGTCTACACTAAGTCTTGGTGAACTTTATCCAGTGTTCTTTATAGATAGAGCTTGTCTGTGTTCGCCCGCGGGGCCTCCCCCCGCTCCCACCGCCGTGAATTTACAGCGGTAGATGCTGCTTTAAAATTCTCTAGCTAACTACATAAAATCTTCAAATCTCTAATCTAACTAAATTGGAAGGATCACAGCTAATAGTAAAGGTTTCTCTGTGCAGAAATAGACTAATTTCGCTGAGCTGTTTGGCCACAGGCAGAGCGCAGGTCCTATCCCTATGAGACGCTGAGAGACACTGAGGCTGAAACAGGAAACGCTGTTCTATGTAAAACGAGGTCATGTGATTTTTCCAGCCAATCGCAACCATACGCATCCCAGTCATGACGTCGCACACACATCTCACCCTGCTCTATTCTGTAATCTGATTACAGGAAGCGCCGAAAAAGGCGCGATCTTAATAGATGATGCACAGATTTTAACCTTAATTATCGCATGATCTGGAAATTTCGATCACCATAAAAACCGGCAACGGTTCATGGTCGAGGGACGGAGGCAGAAAGATACGGTACACAGGAACGGCAACTAGACACAATGGAACGCTTCCTCGCTAGGCTCGGGGCACTATCGATTCGGTAAGGTGTTTAGGAAGAGGCAGGACTTAAATAGGGCCAGTGGCCGGCAAAACCAATCACCGGCGTGCTGTCCCTTTAAATTTAGCTGCAGTACCACACGCGCGGGCGGCCACCGCAGGAGCGCGCACTGGGATGGAAACAGGAGCACGGCGAGGTATGTGATTAGAGCTGCGGGCGCGCCTGCCACCCGAGTACTGGACTGTGGCGCCGCCCACAGCTGAGGACGCCACCGATGTGCAGGTTTGCCCGCGATCTGACACGGGGGTCACGGGGACACCCGTTACAGAACCCCCCCCCCCTAGGCCTCCCCCTCTTCCTGGCCCGCACGACCTTTCCTCTGGCCCAAACCCCTTCCAGTCACCCAAGAAAAATCGTCTCCCCCAAACCATCTTCATGGCCAAAATTTCTTTGACGGTAAATACATTGGTGGAGTCAGCTACGGGAGACGGGGGAAGCACTGACCGAGAGAACCGGTTTTGGCTGACTGGTTTCAGCAGGGAGATGTGGAAGGAGTTTGGGACCCAGCTTGGGGATTTTAAAGCTGACATACCTGGCAGACAGCCATACCCTATCTCCTGGAACAAAGGATGGAGGGGGTCTTCTCTTTTTATCCGCTTGAACCTTCATGCAGGCAGAGGACTGAAGCAAAGATTGGCGTGTCTCCTTTCAAATGGCAGATAGGTCGCGGACCAGATTGTCCACCGCAGGAACATCAGAGGAGGCAGAGGGCAGTGGAAGGGCGGTCTGGGGGTGCCAACCAAAGACAATAAAGAAGGGGAACGCCCCAGCAGAATCAGAGTCCAGAGAATTATACGAAAACTCTACCCATGGTAATAGACCGGACCGATCATCTTGTCTAGCAGATACAAAGGGCGGAGATAGGTACTCAGGACTTGGTTCACTCTCTCCACTTGTCCATTGGATTGCGGGGGGTACGAGGAAGAAAAGTCCAGTTCTACTTGTAGTAGCGAGCAGAGGCCTCACCAAAATCTCGAGACGAATTGAACTCCCCGATCCGAAACAATATGTTGGGGAAGTCCATGCAGCCGGAAGATATGCTTAAAAAAGAGATTGGCGAGTAGAGGAGAAGAAGGAAGACCAGGCAGGGGAATGAAGTGCGCCATTTTGGAGAAACGGTCAGTAACCACCCAGATAACCATATTCCCATCAGAAGGAGGTAGATCCGTGATGAAGTCCATAGCAATGTGGCCCCATGGACTGCTAGGTACCAGCACAGGCCGGAGTAACCCCGCAGGTCTGAGTCGAGGAGACTTGTTTCGAGCACAGGCTTCCACTAACTCCTTCACATTTTTAGCGAGATCAGGCCACTAGTAGAACCGGGAAATCAGGGAACAAGATCTCCGAACCCCAGGGTGTCCAGCTATGCGAGAGCAAAGGCCCCATAACAGAACTTTTAAAGGGGTTTTGCCACGTAATGTTGATGTGGGATCCTCCAAAATGGGTTTTTAATCACTTTTCTAAATATATGAGATTACAAAAATTGCAGTCTGAGAGAGCTACAGCCTTCGTTACATGCCCTTGGTTACTTCAAAGTTTGTATTAGATGCGGCCTGACAAGAGCTGCTGGACGGGCTTGCGCAGAGAGAGCTTCATATCTGATGAGACTGAGCTGCAGAAGTTTTCAAGGCACCGGGTAGCAATATGTTTTCTTTTGTATACAGAATAAACTAGTTGTAGTGTGATTAGATCCCTGCTTTATCTGATGACAGAGAACATGATGGAGCTTTCAAGCTTTTCAAGCTGCTGAGGAGAAAAACTGTTGTCTTTTGTATACAGAATCCACAAGTTGCAGTTTGATTATTTCAGTGAACATATCACACGATCCCTTATGCAGCTTTGTGCTTGGCTGTGTGCATCTCTCTCTCTTTCAGCTCCGTGATTTGTTTACATTAGCTTCTTAGCAGATAAGGCTCCTCCTGGCAAAACCCCTTTAACCGGAGTGCGGGACACACATACATCTTACCCGGGGGAGCACGTTGGAGGGTTACAGGAGCTGTGGATATAAGATGTTCTGGAGGTACTATGTGCCGAGGGGTGGCTTCATCTCCAATAACATCAGAAGCACGAGACAGGGCATCAGACTTGATATTTTTTTCAGCTGGATGGGAAACGGGAGAATAACAAGGCCCATCTGACTGATGTGGATTGAGATGTTGTGCGGTCTGAAGGTAGAGAAGGTTCTTGTGGTCAGTAAAGACATTTACTGGGTGCTGAGCCCCTTCCAGAAGGTGTCGCCATTCTTCCAGGGCAAGCTTGATGGCCAGAAGCTCCCGATCCCCAATGGTGTAGTTCCGTTCCGCAGGCGAAAATGTTTTAGAAATGAATCCACAGGTCCGAGTCTTGCCCTTGGGCCCCTTTAGGGTGAGAACCGCCCTAGCCCCTACGGAAGAGGTGTCGACTTCTAAAAAAAGGGGTTCTCGGTATCAGGCCGGAACAACATGGGTGCAGAGGCGAATGCTGCATTTAACTTGGAAAAAGCTTCTTCGGTGGCTGGTGGCCACAGTTTCTGGTTGGCATGTTTCTTGGTGAGAGCCACAATCGGTGCCACCAATGTCGAGAAATATGGGATGAACTGCCTGTAGTAGTTGGCAAATCCCAAGAAGCATTGTATGACCCAGAGGCTAACAGGTCGAGGCCACTGCAGGACGGCAGACAGTTTAGTGGGGTCCATCTGTAGACCCTTGTCCGAGATTATATAACTGAGGAACAGGAGGCTGGTATGGTAGAATAGGCACTTCTCCAGCTTAGCATAGAGATGGTTCTCACGCAGGCGTTTCAGAACCTGGTGCACATGCGACTGGTGCGTCTCCAATTCGGGAGAAAAAACTAGAATATCATCCATGTAGATGACTACGCAGGAATTTAGGAGATCTCTGAAAATGTCATTGACCAATTCCTGGAAAACTGCTGGAGCGTTGCACAGGCCGAAGGGCATCACCAGGTACTCGAAGTGCCCATCATGAGTATTGAAGGCCGTCTTTCACTCGTCACCTTCTCAGATCCGGACGAGATTATCGGCCCCGCCCCCAAATCCAACTTGGAAAATACTTTAGCGCCACAGAGACGATCAAAGAGCTCGGTAATCACTGGTAATGGATACCGGTTTTTAATGGTGATCTTGTTGAGACCGCGGTAGTCGATGCACGGCCACAGATATCAA
Source organism: Phyllomedusa bahiana (assembly GCA_025379985.1). NCBI lineage: Eukaryota > Metazoa > Chordata > Amphibia > Anura > Hylidae > Phyllomedusa > Phyllomedusa bahiana. The sequence continues at coordinate 113,118 of JAODAL010005941.1, read as the reverse complement.
TCCTTCTTCTCCACAAAGAAGAAACCGGCACCGGCCGGAGAAGTAGATTTGCGGATGAAGCCTTTCTGAAGGTTTTCTTTTATGTAAGCCAACATAGCTTGAGTCTCGAGTATGGAGAGCGGGTAAACCCTACCACGGGGGGACTAGTCCCTGGCAGCAGGTCTATAGTGCAATCATAGGGACGATGAGGAGGAAGAGTCTCTGCTTGCTTCTCAGAGAAGACGTCCAGGAAGTCTTGATATGGAAGCGTCAGGCCCAGTAGAGGCTTGAAGAAAGGCTGAGGAGGAATGGGGCACACCCGTCGAGGTGCCGAAAGACAGCGAGACTGGCAGTCTTGGCCCCAACGCAAAACTTCAACCGTCTTCCAGTCGAGCATAGGGGGCGTGACGTTGCAGCCATGGAAGCCCCAGGAGGACGGGGTAGCATGAAGAATGCAATCCTTTCCTTGTGCAAAGCTCCTACTTGTAGGACCACTGGTTCTGTCTGAAAGAGGATAGAGTCGCTCAGTAGCTCACCACTAACGGACGAGCGGACCACCGAGAGACAATACTTGGCCACCAAAGTAACATCCATGAAATTCCCGGCCGAACCAGAATCCAGGAAGGCAGCTAGGAACGAGATTCCGGTATTGGTTGAAATAAGAGCCGGCAACATGAGCCAAGGAGAGGGATTGCTTACACCTAGGGACGCCTAGGTGCGCACGTTTCCCAGACGCTGCAGACGGAGCGGACAACCCCTATGGAAGTGTTCAGGGCTGCCGCAGTCGAGGCACAAGTTCTCCTCACGTCGTTGAGTCAGTTCTTGCGGAGAAAGGTAAGCTCTCTCCACTTGCATGGCCTCTTCCATGGTTGTCTGTGAAGGAGGCAGTGGAGGCCGAAGAAACACCGACGCAAGACGGGGTAGACGACGTGTACGGGACGGTTCACGCTCTTGACGGAGCTCCTCTCGTCTCTCCGAGAGACGGATGTCAATACAGGTTGCCAGATGGATGAGCTCAGTTAACAAAGACGGAGGGTCCCTGGTGGAGAGGGCATCCTTAATCTGGCTGGAAAAGTCCTTCTTAAATGTGGCGCACAATGCTGTATCATTCCAAGCCAACTCCGAAGCTATTGTGTGGAATTGCACGGCGTAGTCTCCTACAGAGGAGCTCCCTTTCTGTAAGTTCAGCAAGGCGGTCTCGGCAGACGAAGCGTGGGCAGGCTCTTTGAAGACGCTGCGGAACTCCTGCAGGAATGTCGTAAGATGAACTGTGACTGGATCGCCTCGGTCCCAAAGTGGAGTCGCCCAGGCCAGGGCTTTCCCAGAGAGGAGACTGACCACAATGGCCACCTTGGACCTTTCAGACGGGAACTGACATAAGTTCCATGTGGAGGGAGAATTGGGTGATGAAGCCCCTGCAGGCCTTAGGATCCCCATCAAACTTCGTCGGCATGGACAACCGGAGTTTGGGACCGGCAGACATCCCCGGAGCGGCTGCCATGGGTGGAGCCACGGCAGCCAACTGCTGCTGCTGAGTGGCAAGGAGCTGCTGCATCATCAAAGTTAGCTGATTAAGCTGCTGTGCTTTCTGCGCGATCTGTGTCAGACTGCTGGGCCACGGTGATGGTGATGTCAGAGATGCCCGGTAGAGGCACCTTGGCGGGATCCATGGCCAAATCGAACTGTAACGGTCAGTGGTAGTGGATCCTCTGGACCACCGCGAGCGATGGTGATAGCCATGCCAGGGAGCAAAATCTAAGTAGGTCCGGTTTTAACCAGAGCCCGCTGCAAAGCAGGAAGGATTTGCTGCGGCGGATTGCTACCAGATCGCTACCCCTGATGTACTTGCTTGTCGTGGTACCCAAGTGCAGCGTGGTACAAAATCGTAGAACTGGCTCGTAGTCGGGGACAGGCAGAAGGTCATGACAGGCGGCAACGGTTCGTGGTCAAGGGACGGAGGCAAAAAGATACGGTAAACAGGAACGGCAACTAGACACAATGGAATGCTTCCTCTCTAGGCTCGGGGCACTATCGATTCGGCAAGGTGTTTAGGAAGAGGCAGGACTTAAATAGGGCCAGCGGCCGGTGAAACCAATCACCAGTGCGCTGTCCCTTTAAATTTAGCTGCAGCCCGGCCAGCTGCAGGAGTGTGGGGACAGGAACAAGAGTGCGGTGAGGTAAGTGATCAGAGCACCCCGAGTACTTTGCTGCGGCGCCGCCTGCAGCTGAGGATGCCGCCGATGTGCAGGTGTGCCTGTGACCCGACACAGGGGTCGCAGGGACACCCGTTACAATCACAAATATACAGTGAAGGAAATAATTATTTGATCCCTTGCTGCTTGTGTAAGTTTGCCCACCGACAAAGACATGAACAGTCTATAATTGTAAGGGTAGGTTAATTTTAACATTGAAAGATAGAATATCCAAAATAAAATCCAGAAAATCCCATTGTATAAATTATTTAAATTTATTTGCAATTTTCTGAGAGAAATAAGTATTTGGTCCCCTACCAACCATCCTACAGACCAGTCAGACACTCCTAATCAACTCATTACCTGCATTAAAGACAGCTGTCTTAAGTCGTCACCTTTATAAAAAGACTCCGGTCCACAGACTCAATTAATCATTCAGACTCTAATATCTACAACATGGGCAAGACCAAAGAGCTTTCTAAGGATGTCTGGGACAAAATCATAGACCTGCACAAAGCTGGCATGGGCTACAAAACCATAAGTAAGATGCTGGGTGAGAAGGAGACAACTGTTGGTGCAATAGTAAGATAATGGAAGAAATACAAAATGGCTGCCAATCGACATCGATTTGGAGCACGATGTAAAATCTCACCTCATGGAGTATCCTTGATCATGAGGAAGGTGAGAGATCCGCCTAAAACTACATGGTGGAACTTGTTAAAGATCTCAATTGACTGGGACCACAGTCACCAAGAAAACCATTGGAAACACATTACACCTTAAAGGGGTTTTGCCACCATGTAATGTTGACGTGGGAACCTCCAAAATGGGTATTTAATCACTTTTCTAAATATATGTGATTAAAAAAAGTGAAAACTCTGAGAGCTACAGCATTTTCTCAATCCCCCTTGGTTACCACAAAGCTTCCCCTAGTCACGACCCAGGAGCTGAAAGGCTGCACTTGCCTGAATCACTTCTTATCTGATGACAGGCAAAATGAATGGTCTTTTAAAGGCACCGGTAGCAATATGTTTTCTTTTGTATACAGAATAACTAGCTGTAGTGTTATTAGATCCCTGCTTTATCTGATGAAGAAGCTTTCAAGCTGCTGTGTAGAATAGGTGTTCTCTTTTGTATACAGAATTCACAAGTTATAGTTTGATTATTTGAGTGAACATGTCACAGGATCCCCTTATGCAGCTCTGTGCTTGGGCTGTGTGTGTCTGTGTGCGTCTCTGTCAGCTCGTGATATGTTTACATTACATTAGCTTCTTAGCAGATAAGATTTCTCCTGACAGTGCAGTGTATGAGCCTGTGTCTTGCTGTATTGAATCCACTGTTGTACTGTTTATTAGTTCACTTAAGTTTTGAGATGCTCCCTTGGATTCCTCACTCCCCCCTCCCTCTCCCTCTCTCCACTGCAGCTTCATGACTCAGCGTGATTTGTTGACATTCTGCCTGGACTAAGCTGAATCTTTGTCTCTCGGCAAATCCCCTTTAATGGTTTAAAATCCTGCAGTGCCCGCAAGTCTCCTTTGCTCATGAAAGCACATGTGCAGTCCCATCTGAAGTTTGCCAATGAACACCTAGATGATTCTGTGAGTGATTGGGCGAAGTTGCTGTGGTCAGATGAGACAAAAATTGAGCTCTTTGAAATTAACTCAACTCGCCGTGTTTGGAGGAAGAGAAATGCTGCCTATGCCAAAGAACACCATTCCCTCTGTCAAGTATGGAGATGGAAACATTATGTTTTGGGGTGTCTCTCTGCTAAGGGCACAGGACTACTTCACTGCATCAATGGGAGAATGGATAGAGCCATGTACTGTAAAAATCCTGAGTGACAACCTCCTTCCCTCCTCCAGAACATTAAAAATGGGTCATGGCTGGGTCTTCCAGCAAGACAATAACCCAAAACATAGAGCCAAGGCAACAAAGTAGTGGCTCAAAAAGAAGCACATTAAGATCATGTAGAGGTCCAGCCAGTCTTCAGACCTTAATCCCATAGAAAACTTATGGAGGGAGTTGAAGCTCTGAGATGCCAAGTGACAGCCTCAAAATCTTAATGATTTAGAGATGATCTGCAAAGAGAAGTGGACCAAAATTCCTCCTGACATGCGCGCAAACCTCATCATCAACTACAAAAAATATCCGACTGCTGTGCTTGTCAACATGGGTTTTGCTACCAAGTATTAAGTTGTTTTTCTTTTTTTTGCCAGGGGGATCAAATACTTATGTCTCACTGCAAAATGCAAATAAATTGATATAATTTATACAATGTGATTTTCTGGATTTTATTTTGGATATTCTATATCTCAATGCTAAAATTAATCTACCCTCAAAATTATAGTCTGTTCATATCTTTGTTATTGGGAAAACTTACAAAATTAGCAAGGGATCAAATAATTATTTCCTTCACTGTACATAGAATTAAAATATATCAACAGAAATACAGTGGATCTAAATTGTGCCAGTGTAGGGAATGCTGAGCTTTGTTGTCCCACAGAGATGCATGCCTATAAGTGGCAGAAGGAGAGGTGGTCAGATGAAAGAAGACATTCTATAGAGATTCCATATATCCATAATGCTTCATTCTGGTATTAACTCTTCAGCACACTTCATGGAATCACTCGAATGACCACGATCAGTGAATGACCAGTGTGCACAAATAAATGCTTGCTCTATTAAAACATACTGGCACTGTTTTTTTTCTATGTGGTCCATTTATAATATTTGTATTGTCACCGTATCTGAAAATTTTATTTCCACAAGAAATCATATGTTCTCTTGCCGTTCACCTGTTAAAATTTACATACACACTCTAATTTTCATATTTCTATTGTTTAATCCATGTTAAAATACTGTATTTTCTGAAATAAATTGAGTAAACCTGGTTTTGCCCATATGGTTAATTTATTTTGTGGAATCTCATTTGTATCCACTTATATATGTTTCTAAATGATTACATCCTCACAAACTGAAAATGAAATACAAATTGGAAAAGCCATTACTTTCTTAAGATGACATCAGCCAATTTACTAAATTAATGTCATATACAGTTAGAAATGAAGAGAAAGATACACTGGTATATTCACCGGATTATAGCCTCTCTCTGCCCAGGATATAAATTCAAAATTCATTTTATAATTTAAGCTTGAGAGTGATGAAAACTGATAACCAGAATGTCTTCAAGTCAAATATGTTTCTTACCATCATATTTAGAAAATATTTTGCAACAAAAATGTCACCTGCTTCTAAAAGTCCAGTGAACCTCTTGCAAGTGATTTGCTTTTATACTATGTTGCTGATCACTCTAGACGTGACTAATAGACCAAGCAATTTCAAATTACCTTCTTATACTTGTTACATTACGTATTAACTTTTGACACACTTTTATTATACTTTTCTCTTTAATAAAAAAAAACCTTGCATAGACTTTTAAATAATGCCTTGAGTGTTTTCCTTGTTAAGTTGACCTAATAAATTTGGTTTCATTGAAACAATTCTGTTATAGTTATTGAAATATATTCAAAATGTACTTTACATTATTGTAATAAAAATTGTAAAGTGCATCCGAGTGAAAGTAAAGATAAAAACTTTTAAAACTTATTTTCCTTTAAATGAGTTTCAAAAGATTAAAGGCCTTCCTGGTCAAATATAAATACCCTAGGTTGCAACAGTTTTGACTTGGGGCAAAACTAATCAATGGATTCCTGATTTCCTCCTTTGACCCTTATATGTGAACGTTGCAGAGCATCCTGTTTTGGTACTTCTAGCATGGTGTTCATTAATAAAATCTGACAATACTAAATTTTAAAGCAAGGAGCCAAAATGCTAAACAAGACACATGGACAGAGGCTAAGGTCAGAGCAGGCATACTTCACTAACCAATGGTAGAGAAAAGGTCAGGGCAGGAAGAACTGTCTTGAAAAAGTAAGCACACAAGAGGTCAGCACAGGAGCCATATTAGCAGATAAATTAAGGACATCAGTTGGATAAGAAACTGGAAGTCAGTACTTCACATCACTTAAATACCTTATAGGAACCTAACACCCGTATTGCTGAGAAAGGTAGTAATGGAGGATGTATCCTTAAAGGGGTTTTACCACGAAGTAAAATTGACGTGGGAAGTTTGAAAATTAAATAATAAACATTTTCACCATTCATCATTGTTAAAATTTCTGGACCATTTTTGTCTTAGCCGCTCCTTTAGTGATCCATTGTCTACAGCTCGTCTCCAGGGGATACGAACAGGTCTGTGAGCTCCACAGTCCTGGTCGCACATGCTCAGACATCACCTCTATTCTCAGGCAGCTACTAAGTTTTCACACCTCAGGTGCTGTCACTCTACTAATGTCCTTTGGACTAGTTATAAATAGTGTTGAGCGATTATTATCGACAAAGTTGAAATCGGCACGGTATTTAAGTTTTTAGATCACGTGATAAGTTAGGTTAAAAGCTGTGCATCATGTATTAATATCGAGCCATTTTCGGCTCGTCCTGGCATGTAGGCAGCCAGCCAAGCAGCTTACAGACTAGAGCTGGGTGAGGTGTGGGTGCGACGTCATGACGGGGATGTGTATGTTGCGATTGGCTGGAAAAATCACATGACCTCGTTTACATAAAAACAGCATTTTCCTTTTCATGATCAGTGTGTGCCCAGCGTCTCATAGAAGTAGGACGTGCGCTCTGCCTCTGTCCAAACAGCTCAGCAAACAGCTCAGCGAAATTATTCTATTTTTTCCCCAGAGACAGCTCTACTTTTAGCTGTGATCCTTAGAAGTTAGTTAGATAAAGAGATTTGTAGTTTTTTAGGTAGTTTAGGCAAGAATTTTAATCTACCGCTGTAAAGTCACGGGGGGAGCATGAGGGGGGGCCCGTGGGCGAACAAGACAAGCTCTATAAAGGATACTGGAAAATTGTACACCCAAAAACTTTGTTTAACTTTGCATTGCCTTATATTAGGATACCCCAATATTTTCTAGTAACTGTAGGTCATTTGTTGGGTTTGCAAAACTCCCACTTTATTATCAGTATACATTTCAGATAGGTGTTCTTTTTCAATTTTGGCCCAGTCCAGCTTTGTTGATATAGCCACCTTGCAGTTAAATTTGAATCCAGCAATTTAGTAGTACACAGCGTTGATAGGTTGCCAAAAAAATACACTTTTATTATCCCGTATACATTTCAGATTACGTGTTTTTTTCCCACACCTTTGGCGCGGCCAGCTTTGTTGATAGAGCCACTTGCAGTTAAATTGAATCCATGCAACTGTTGTTAGTCATCCACAGGTGTTATGATAGGTGCAAAAAATACCTTTTATTATCGTATACATTTCAGAAAGGTGTTTTTTTCACTTTTGGTCAGTCAAGCTTTGATTGATGAGTACTTTGCCAGTTTAAATTTGAAATCCAGCAATTTTGTAATCATCAGGGTGAATTGATAGGTGCCAAAAAAATACCGTTTATATCCGTATACATTTCAGACAGGGTGTTTTTTTCAACTTTTGGTCAGTCAAGCTTTGTTGATTGAGCTACTTGCAGTTACTTTTTAATACAGCAATTTTGTAGTCACCACAGGTGAATTGATAGGTGCCAAAAATACCGTTTATTAATCCGTTTAATTTCAGACAGGTGTTTGTTTCACTTTTGGTCAGTCAAGCTTTGATGATAGAAGCTACTTTGCAGTTAAATTTGAATTCAGCAATTTTGTAGTCACCACAGGTGAATTGATAGGTGCAAAAATACCGTTTATCAATCCCATATACGATTTCAGGACAGTGTTTTTTTTCACTTTTGGTCAGTCAAGCTTTGTTGGATAGAGGGTACTAGCACTTAAATTTCAATCAGCAATTTTGTTTTGATTGAGGGATTTGAGAATAGCTGTGATTTGCGTCTTTTAATAAGAGACTTCCAAAACTCTTTCCATAATTCTCAAACTTATTTATCTTTTGAAACATGGAGCGAAATTCAGGTGTTAAGGGGTGCAAAGTGGGGTTGTAGGACATGGAGGTAGAGGTACAAGAGAAGGAGCTCCTTCCAGTGCTGACGACAACACGCATGCACAGCGGATCGTCAGTTGCAGGTCCTGTCAGGCTGGTCATCGCTGGAGTCAGGGCCCTTTGAATCCTCAGTAACGAACAGCGTCGCAATCTATTCTTCAGTGTTTAATGCAACCTGCATCCCAGCAGTCTTACACTCCTCGTCCTCCAGTCACGGCCACAAATGTCATATCATACATCATCAGCATCTGTCCAACTGAGCGACAGGCAGCCCATATCGTCAACTCGTGTACCACACCCACTGTGGGATATCCTTTTTCTGAAGAACCATTTTGATGACCATATGCGGTTGGGGTCAGAAGGCATGTTAAAAGATCAAGAGGGCCATATATGATGATTTTCTGCTGCTCTGACGGCCCAGTTACTGAGTGCAATTCAGAGGAGGAGAAGGATGCCGGCTCAATCGGGCAAAAATCCCGGGCGGTCGGCAACGCCTTGCAGTCCCTCTGCTTGTCAGCCCCGCAGCTCCTGGATGCAGAATGTTCAGGACGACACAAGTCACCTGTTGTGATGTTGATGATGAGAACATTGCGGATCCAAAGTGGTCTTTTCAGCATAATTTGCTTGCGAGCGCTTCATCACTGGAAGAGAGGCAAGGACGATGGGGTAGTGTCAGACCCCCAATACGGGTCTAACCCTCAAAAAGGAGAGGGCGGTCGCAGAAGTCTGTGATATGATTCCGCAGCCACGGTCGCGGAACCCCGCTCCTCGCTTATCGCGTCAAAAAACGTCAGGACCTTCAGACTGGGCCTTCTTTGAGCAGCCTCTGATTCAACAGCGATGTCATATGCCGCTTGCCGTAAAACGCATAAGTTGAGGCAAGAATCCATAGGTGTTTAACCACCACCAACATGTCTAGTCACATGGCAGCGATGCATGAGTTGAAATGGGGGCAAACACCTTGGCAATAAAAGGCCAGGGACCGACGCGGGGCTTCCAACCACTGTCACAACCTCTGTCTCCGCCTCCTACGTCCTCCGCACACCAAAGCGTTCCTCAGTGCCATGTCTCGAAAGGTCAGATCAGGGATCAGCTCCGCTTCAGCCTCCACGTCGCCCGAGTACCACCGAGCACCACCAGAGACCCAATTCCTACCCTTTCTTCCTCCGCAGTTTGATGACCGCACGCGTACAACGGGACCAGTATAGCAGCCAGCCTTACTGTCTTCCAGGTTTTGGGCAGAAGAAACACTTTAACCCAAACCATCCCAAAGCCAAAAGCCTGAATGTCGGCATTGCCGGCTTTTGCCTTGGAAATTGTTGCCTTTCCGTCTGGTGGGACACAGATGGTTCGCACATCATGCCTCGCCTGCCCCCAATACAGGATGCGGAGCAGGCATTTCTTTGCCAGAAAAGCCTTCCCTGCCCTTGCCAGCACGTGTCATCTTAAGTTTCAAGCGCGTTGTCTGCATCTGTGGTCCGGAAAAGTCCATCTCACCACGACATCATGGACTAGTAAGCACGGCCAGGCCGCTTATAAAAAAAATATTCTATGTGACTGCTCCTGGTTGAGCTGGGTGGTGTATATAGGCGTTGGACGGTGGCTCTCAGGCTCGCGCACACTCTTCCAAAAACCGCAGGGATGGTGCAGGGCATCTTTCCCAAGGTCCTCGGTGCATCATGTGCCAGAGAAACCAGGCCGTGTGGAAAATTAATCTGTCTTGGAGGACCGTCCACACACAGGTCATGGAGTGTGGACGGGCTCTCCGGCAACTGAGACCGAGGCTGGCTGGGTGACAAGATGCACTTGTCCAGGGAAGGTGGTGTGCGATAAAGGGACGAAATCTGCTGCCGCCCTTAAGATCGGTAGGCTGGAGAACATCCCTTGCCTGGCACATGTCATGAACCTTGTCGTTCCAGAAAGTTCTAAAGAACTACCGGGTCTGCACTGCATGCCTGAGTAAGGCTCGAGGTCTGAGTTCGCACTTCCGCCGTTTCGCACCCTGCTTCGTCCCGCCTGACTGCGTTGCACGCGTCAGCTTGGCCTCCCCGTCAACCGTCTCATTGTTGACGTGGCAACATGCTGCATTTCACCCTCCACATGCTTCCAGCGATTGTGGCAGCAGCGCAATGCTGTTACGACAGTACGAAGTGACTCATGGCCTGACAAGCAGCGGTGCGGACCTCGGCGGTGTTGGGCCCCGAGAGTGGAGGCAGGTGAAAAGCTCTGGAACCATCCTTGCCAGTTTTGAAGAAGCCACCAAAATGGTCAGTGCGGACTATGCCTTGTCAGCTGAGGCATTGTGGTGATCTTAGTTCTGGAACGATCGTGGCCACTTCTGAATCAAAAGTCCCGCCGCGTCGGAGTGAGGAGGACGGGACACAGATGCGGGACACGGAGCCTTTCTCTATGTCGAATCACAAGGCACGACAGTTTCTCTATTTTATCGGTCTTCATTAGGCAGTGGTTCGGGTGTCAGGGCTAGTAGGCAAGCAGGTTGCTCAGCTGCTCAGGGAGCATCATCTGAGGCAAGTTAGGGCTGTGTTGAAGCTGTGCCGGAGGAAGTGGAGGAGGAGGAGGAGGAGGAGGGAATCTAGACACGACGTTACCGACGTCCCTGCCTTGGAAAGAGGTTGCGAGAATTTGAGGCGGAGGAGGAAAGATGAGGAGATCAGTTTGCTTAGTGGCCCTCCACCCAGAGGCTTGGGAAATCAAGGCTCCATCTTCATCAAAAGGCCATCAAAATGAACAACAGTTACTGGGTGGCACCCGCATGGATTCCCCGTACAAAACAAAACTCAGTCACTTTCCTTTCCACCCAACCACAATAGAGGAGTAAAATGCAGGAAATGGAGAACATGCTGATTGATCAACTGGAGACATATGTTGCGTCTGCTTCTCGTTTTCAATGTCAGTGGAACAACGCCAGCGAGTGACAGTAGTAGAGTGCCAGTTGCCGTACGCGGCAGCAGCGGCAGCAGCAAGGTGGCAGAAGCCTAATGGGTGACCTCTGGCAATTTTATTTACCACCTCACCAACGCAAGCAATGCAGGGCACACATCCAAACACCAGAGACAGCTTTATGATCATGGTGCACGACTATCTGCGTCTCAACACCGATGTTTTGTATGTGTTCCGGACCAATAGACTTCTGGGTATCCAAAATGGACGCCATAGAGGTGTTGTCCTGCCACCCCCCCACCCCCCGCCCCCCCCCCCCCTGCATCCCGCGTCATATCTTGATGAGGACGCCTTCAGGCCACAGCTGGAGGAGTCATTACAGACAAACGTATCTGGCGTTTCCGCAGTAATGTGGATCGTTTGACTTTCATCAAGATGAATCAGGCATGGCTCTCTGATGATGTTGTGGGACCCAATTGGCCAGGTCACCGATTAGTTGCCGGTCTATTAACAATCCCCTCTTCAAAACTGAAATTTTCCTCTTGAACTTTTTTTTAAAATGATAATTTTTACTGCAATTTTATTCTCTTTTCTCAACAGTTCATTTTGCTGGTTTTGCTGTGAGGAAACTGTTAAAAAGACTGCAAGGTTTAATGACAAACCACTTATTCCATTTACTCACTTTAATTTTAGAAGTTGTGCATTGTAATGGTTTTGAGGTCATGTTGCTGTCGAGATACAGCTTTAATTATGGTCCTTTGAACAGAAAATGTGGCACTTCTAAGTGGCATTTCTCCTTCACAATTTTTTAAGTGGCTGAGAAGTAATATTTCTAATTTTTTTGGGGGTCATGTTGCCTGTTGAGATTTACAGCTTTAATTATAGAGATGGCCGAATTTTCTCAAAATTCGTTCGTTCACTTCGCCGAATTTTCCGACAAATTCGTTTAGGTCCGAATTACTTCGGCACGACCACTGAAAAAACAGCTATTTCCAGCTGCCAGAGCTGCAGGGTGCTGTAGAAGTTGTGCATGGATTAAATATGCAGAGGCGCTTGGTGTCTGGTCTTCATTACATGTTGTGTTTTTAGTATGGACCGCACATGACTGCGCCGCTCTAGAATCGCTTCACTATAAAACTTCCGGGCTTTTAGAGGCAAAACTGACCAAAAAAAACTCAAGCCGGAAAAAAAAAAAAAATTTGCCTGATAAAGTTCATGCTAGCGGAAAGCTGACAAAACAAGCTGAGAGCTAGGTGGCTACATTATAGTGATAGAGTGTGGAGGTGACGGCGGCAAGCCCACAAGCAGCATGAGGTCAGGCAGTGGCACAATGACATTCTGGGAGGCGGCAAACAGTATTAGGCCCACAGAGTGGCACAATCCGATACAGATGTGGAGGTCACGGCGGGGGGGGGGGGGGGGGGACAGCAGTATGAGTCAGGACAGTGGCACAATGACATTATGGATCGGAAAAACAGTATTAGGGCACAGAGTGGCACAATCACTCAGTGTGGAGGTCACGGCGGCTCTGCAGTATGAGGTAAGGCAGTGGAACAATGGGACATTATGGAGGCGGGCAAAACAGTATTAGGCAACAGGAGTGCACATGATACAGTGTGGTGGTCACAGGCGGGCAGCAGTTATGAGGTCAGGACAGTGGCACAATGACATTATGGGAGGCGGCAAAACAGATATTAGCCACAGAGTGGCCAATGATACAGTGATGGAGGTCACGGCGCAGCAGTATGAGGTCAGACAGTGGCACAAAGACTTTATGGAGGCGGCCAAAACAGTATTTAGGCCACAGAGTGGCACAAGGATACGTGTGGAGGTCACGGCGGGCAGCAGTTTGAGGACAGACAGTGGCACAATGGCATTTGGAGGTGGCAAAAAAGTATTAGGACACAGAGTGGCACAATGATACAGTGTGGAGGTCACGGCGGCCGCAGTATGAGGTCAGAAACTGGAACAATGAAAAATACTGGAGGGGGCAAAAACAGGAGTAGGCCAAAGGGTGGAGGGCACGGCAGCAGCCCCGGCAGCCAGCATGAGGTCAGACAGTGGCACAATGGGGGGGGGTGGGGGGGGGGGGGGAACCACAGTGTGGAGGGCACGACAGAGTCACAGCAGCAGCATGAGGTCAGAGAGTGGCACAATGACATTTCTGCAGGTGGCAAAATAGAATTAGGCCACAGGCGGCACAATGACTGAGAGCGGAGGTCACGGCGGCTGCAAGGCTTGAGGTCAGGCAGCTGGCACAATGACAGAGAGTGGAGGGTGATGAAGGTAGCAACAGCATGAGGTCAGAGAGTGGCTCAATGACATTCGTGAAGGTGGCAAAATATTATTAGGCCACTGCGCGGCACATTGACTCAGAGCGGAGGTCACCGCGGCAGAAGCATGAGGTCAGGCAGTTGCACAATGACTGAGAGTCGGAGTGATGACAGGGAGCAACAGCATGAGGGTAGAAGAGTGGCACAATGACATTCTGCAGGTGGCAAAATAGTATTGGGCCACAGGAGCGGCACAATGACTGAGAGCGCTAGGTCGCACGGCGGGCAGCTGCATGAGGTCAGGCAGTGGCTCAATGACAGAGAGTGGAGGTGATGACAGGAGGCACAGCTGAGGTAAGAGAGTGGCACAAATGACTTTCTCAGTGGCAAAATGTATTAGGCCACAGAGCGGCACAATTACCTGAGAGCGGAGGTCACGGCCGGCTAGCAGCATGAGGTAGGCAGTGGCACAATGACAGGCGAGTGGTGGTGATGACAGGAGCAACAGCATTGAGGTCAGAGGTAGCACAATGACATTCTGCAGGTGGCAAAATGTATTAGGCCACAGAGCGGCACAAAGACTGATAGCGGAGGTCACCTCGGCAGCAGCATGAGGTCAGGCAGTGGCACAATGAAAGAGAGTGGTGGTGGATGAAGGAGCAACTGCATGAGGTCAAGAGAGTGGAACAATGCATTCTGGAAGTGGCAAAACATTACCAGGCCGCAGAGTGGCCACAATGGACTCAGTGTTTCGGGATGTCTCGGCAACAGCAACAGCAGCAGCAGATAGAGCATCATAGAGTGGCACAATGACAGTGTGTGAGGATGGGTGGCAATACAAGTCCCTGTAAAGACGGTGGTAGGCAGATGGAGAAACTATCAGCAGATGTGTGCATCAGGCGGGTGCGGCATCTGAATAGTGGCTGAGGCAGGTAGTTTGAACCAGACTGCGCCTAAGGCATTGTGAGTGGAAATTCCTGGACGATCACGCTGATTTCATCTTGACAAAGGTCAGTCGTTCAACATTTCCCGTGGACTAGCGGGTTCTATTGGGGTTAACGATGGCCCGCCGCACTGAACACCCGCTCTGGATGCACCACTACTGGCGGGCAGGACAGCTTCTCCACTGCAAAACTCGCAAGTTGCGGCCAAAACATCCAGTTTGCTGACCAGTAGTCCAGCGGATTTCTAACTGGGTGGCATGAGTGCTGTCCACAGTAGGACACAACATGTTGGTTCAGGGAATGCTCCATGTCCTGCTGCTGCTGGCTGCTGCTGCTGGTGGACTGCCTCCTCCACTAGGCGGGTGAAGGAAGTGCTACATAGTGCACTCCCGACTTAGGTTACTGCTGATGGAGCTGGTACTGCTCCTACCCCCCACCTTCCCCAGCAGACCGCGGGCAGTAGTACGTGAGCGTGAGGAAACCCCCGGTCAGACCAGTCAGAGGAGGACGATGCCGCACATAGGCAGGCGGCCAACTGATTACGGAGGATTTCCCATAGTATTTGGAGTTTGTTTCCCCTCTAAATAGCTGGAAAAAGGTCCCATTTTGGACCGGTAGCGAGGGTCCAATAGGGTGGGAGAGCCAGAAGTCATCCCCTCTGCCGGATGCTGACTATTCGGCTGTCACTAGCCAGTGCAAATATGCATGCTGCGGGGTATCTTACACATGTGAATCCGAGGGGCTCCTGCCTCCATTTCCACTGTATACTGCCACGGTGCTTGGGAGTCATCTGACCTCGTCTTCCTCATCTCCATACACCTCTCAGCTCTCCTGCTATCCTCTCTTGTCACCTGGGTAGAAATATCCATCATTTCACCAGTCAATGCTTTGCTCCAATGTCCTCCTCTCCTCCTCCTCCATTTCAGTCCCCACCGGAATCATGTGGCCACCGAGATGTAGTTGGCCTCATCCTCCAGTCCCACTGCCCAGACGAGTTTTCAGCATTGTTCCAGGACATGACAGCAGTGGAATGAGTTATTCATCCCGTAAGTCCTGGCGACTGACAAATAAGTGGCCTCCTCGAATGGCTCAACAAACGGCAGGTGTTCACGCATGAGCTGCCAATGGTGACAATCAAAGTTCACCCCCCCCCCCCACAGGGGAGTACTTCTGTCTGCCTGGATCATCAAAAATAGTTAATGCCTTTCTCGTTTCATACAGTCGGTCCAACTTGTGCAGGCTGGGAATGTCCAGCGGGTGGAAACATCGCATTATCAGAGCAGTGTGGGGGAGGCCGTTATGCCGCTGCAAAACTCGATGCAGGGTGTTCCTGGCTTTGTACGGAATGGATAAAGTGCATGCACAGTTTCATGGACCATTTTTACAGAATGTTCTGAGATCGGTGAAACTTCAGGACCTTTTTACAACCAGATTGACAACGTGGGGGGGCACCGCCATGCAGGGCGCATGGACCAACCACTCATCGGTGCAGCGCGGACACCATGTTCCTCCCAATTGTCCGTCACCATGGTTGATTTTGCAGGTTGGCGCGGAGAAAGCCACACAGTCGATCTCTTGTGCTTGTCGCGGAGGCAGTTCCTCCCCTGTGTGGCTTCGTTCGCCGAGGCAAGCTAGGTGTAGAACTGCGTGACACCGCTGTGCCCATACACATGTGGTATGATGGAGCTGTACTTGTGGAGGCTGAGATTGGTGGTGGTGGTTGGAGGAGGAGGATGGGGACATTGGCGCAGGAGCAGCAGTTTGACAACGTGGAGGAGAAGCGGCGTCTCCTGTCATTTGTTGGTGTGCCTGTGCAGGAAGCACATTCACCCATGTGGGCCGTTAAGGACATGTACTGGCCCTGACCGTAGTTACAGACTCCAGACATCCGCCCGCTGCCGTGTACTTGGAAACAAAACCGATAAGATCAAGGACTGACCCACTTTACTGTTTTACATATTTAAGAAGTGCTGGTTACTGCCTTTTGGAAAAGAAATTACGGCTTGGAACTCTCCATCTCGGCTCGGCGCACAAGCCATTAGTTTCTGAATGGGTGCAGAGTCCACCATTGGAAAGGGAGGGACTGCAGTACCAACAACTTGGACAGGAGGGGGGGGGGGGGGGGGGCCACGGTCAGCTGCTGCACCTTAGGATGGTTGGACGCATTATGTTGTCTCTTTAAATAAATAATCGCCTCTCTGACGACTGCTCGGCGCCATGAGTAGCGTGTAGCAGGAGCATTGGACCGGGAGAGATGTCAAAGAGAAACAGCTGCCTTCTGCAGAGGTGGTGGAGCCTTGACTGGCTGAAATGGCATGCGTGCCATGGCCGCTGCTGCTGCTGCAATGCAGCAGGATGGACCCACCACATCTGAGCCAAGTTTCTCCAGGCCACCGGCTGGTGACGGCTGCATGTGTTGACGCTGGGCCGTTGTGCCAACGTTAGCTCCCTGGCACGCCTTCACTTTCTGCCCACAGATTCTACTATACCCATATTCGGCTCTCGGTGTCTTAGCAAAGAAACTGCCACACCGCCGTGTAAGCTGATTTTAACGCCATACGCTCCGCACTGAGTGGACTACTGACGCCGCTGCCTCGCGGCGC
The DNA here is from genome assembly GCA_025379985.1 of Phyllomedusa bahiana. Taxonomy (NCBI): domain Eukaryota; kingdom Metazoa; phylum Chordata; class Amphibia; order Anura; family Hylidae; genus Phyllomedusa; species Phyllomedusa bahiana. Next base: position 96,228 of record JAODAL010005941.1, on the reverse strand, counting down.
CCTGTGCCGCTACTGTCTGGACCTGCGACAGATGGGTTTTTACTACCCCGTGGCCGCTTGGCTCCCGACCTCACACTGCTGATACCTGCATGACTCACGGCCACACAACCCACTTGCTGGCTTGCGCCGATGCCTTGACGCGCAACGCTGACGCCCTCTTCTCCTGACGATGATGAAGCCCTTGCTCACCGGCTCCCAAGTGCGGTCGGGCTTAAATCATCATCTATTTGTGTTTTCATCGTCCACTACTGTCCTCATCACGGTCTTGGTTAGCCGTGGCTGACCACATACTCACCACATGACTCCATGCCACTCTCCAACATCTATACTTTGCCGCCTTATGCATGAGCTGGGGATATTGGCCCCATTTCTTCGTGCCACGTAGCTGCTGACTGACCCTCATCAAATGTTCATCCTCGCTATATAGTGCGCTGAGCACAGACCAATAGTAGATCCCTGGCTGAGGAACTGGATGGGACAGAAGGCGGGCTGAGACAGGTGAGGGCCGCTGACCCGCTCCCGGGCCAGCCAACTAAGTGTTGTGTCTGAGGTTACACCGACTCTTGGCTGGGTTGTCAGATGTTTTTCATCTGGGAGGAAGAGGATGACCTAGTCAACCAATCAAGAACCCTTGGGTTGCTGAACAACACACGGCCGCTAGATGACAGCGGCAGTTGTGGCCTCACCGAGTGACCCCTGCTGCGACGTCCCCTTGCTGTGCTGCGACCTGGGCCCGTTTCAGAAATGTTTGTGCCACTGCCACTCGCAGTTGCAGAGCCTGCCACCTCTCTGTCTGACATACTGTTTGTTCTAAAATGTACAGACACTGTTTGATGAAGCTATCTGTATATGATAAATATACACCCTGTTTTTGACTCCAAATGAACCCAGTAACAAGCTTGGGTAACCCTTGGATATAAATTGCGCTCCACAAATGGCCAGGAAAAATTTACTTGTATGTGTCGTTTACAAGCACTGTGTGTTTTACTAAATGTAAAAGCACAAACAGGCTTAATTAACCTTCGCTTGTGAATTATGCTACAAGAAAAATGTATATATTTCGGTGTTGAAAAAGACGGTTTATTTTTGTCAGCACAGCAGCAAAACAACGCTTAATTAACCCCTGGATGTAAATTGCGCAATAGAATTGAGCCACCACAACTAGTAGCTTTGTAGCGTGTTACAATGGTGTATTTTCTACGCCACACAACAAGAGATTAAATTGTAATTAACTTTTGCTTGTGAATTAGGCTACCAAAAAAAAATATATATATTTGGCGTTGAAAAAGACGGTTTATTTTTGTCAGCACACCAGCAAAACAACGCTTAATTAACCACTTGATGTAAATTGCGCAATAGAATTGAGCCACCACAAACTAGTAGCTTTGTAGCGTGTTACAATGGCGTATTTTCTACGCCACACAACAAGAGATAAAATTGTAATTAACCTTTGCTTGTGAATTAGGCTACCAAAAAAAATATATATATTTTGCGTTGAAAAAGACGGTTTATTTTTGTCAGCCACCCAGCAAAACAACGCTTAATTAACCCCTGGATGTAAATTGCGCAATAGAATTGAGCCACCACAAACTAGTAGCTTTGTAGCGTGTTACAATGGCGTATTTTCTACGCCACACAACAAGAGATAAAATTGTAATTAACCTTTGCTTGTGAATTAGGCTACCAAAAAAAAATATATATATTTGGCGTTGAAAAAGACGGTTTATTTTTGTCAGCACACCAGCAAAACAACGCTTAATTAACCCTGGATGTAAATTGCGCAATAGAATTGAGCCACCACAAACTAGTAGCTTTGTAGCGTGTTACAATGGCGTATTTTCTACGCCACACAACAAGAGATAAAATTGTAATTAACCTTTGCTTGTGAATTAGGCTACCAAAAAAAAATATATATATTTGGCGTTGAAAAAGACGGTTTATTTTTGTCAGCACACCAGCAAAACAACGCTTAATTAACCCCTGGATGTAAATTGCGCAATAGAATTGAGCCACCACAAACTAGTAGCTTTGTAGCGTGTTACAATGGCGTATTTTCTAGCCAACACAACAGAGATAAAATTGTAATTAACCTTTGCTTGTGAATTAGGCTACCAAAAAAAAATATATATTTGGCGTTGAAAAAGACGGTTTATTTTTGTCAGCACAGCAGCAAAACAACGCTTAATTAACCCCTGGATGTAAATTGCGCAATAGAATTGAGCCACCACAAACTAGTAGCTTTGTAGCGTTTTACAATGGCGTATTTTCTACGCAACACAACAGAGATAAAATTGTAATTAACCTTTGCTGGTGAATTAGGCTACCAAAAAAATATATTATATATTGGCGTTGCAAAACGAGGGTTTATTTTTGTCAGGACCCCAGCAAAACAACGCTTAATTAACCCCTGGATGAAAGTTGCGCATAGGAATTGAGGAAAACAAAACTAGTAGTTTATAGAGTGTTACAATGGCGTATTTTTAGCCACAAAAAGAGCTAAAATTGTATTTAACTTTGCTTGGTGAATTAGGCTACCAAAAAAAATATTATATTTGGCGTTGAAAATGACGGTTTATTTTTTTCAGCCACCAGCAAACAACGCTTAATTAACCCTGGAGTAATATTGCGCGAATAGAATTGAGCCCCCTAACTAAGTTGCTTTGTAGCGTGTTACATTGTTGTATTTTCTACGCCACACAACAAGAGATATATAAATATGTTAATTAACCTTTGTTGTGATTAGGCTACAAAAAAAAAATATATATTTGGGATGAAAAAGCCGGTTTATTTGGTCAGCACACCATGCAAAACAAACGTTAGATTAACCCTGGATTGTAATTGCGCAATAGAATTGAGGCCACACAATAGTTAGCTTTGTAGCGTGTTACAATGGCGTATTTTCTACGATACAACAAGTGATAAATTGTAATTAACTTTGCTTGTGAATTAGGCTACCAAAAAAAAATATATATATTTGGCGCTAATAAAAAGACGGTTTATTTTTGTCATCACACAGGCAAAACAACGCTTAATGAACCGCTGGAATGTAAATTGCGCAATAGAATTGAGCCACACAAACTAGTAGCTTTGTAGCCGTGTTACAAGGGCGTATTTTTTCTATGCCACACAACAAGAGGATAAATTGTTATTAACCTTTGCTTGTGATTAGGCTACCAAAAAAATTTAATAGATTTGGCGTTGAAAAGACGGTTTATTTTTGTAGCACGCAGCAAAACAACGGCTTATAACCTGGATGTAATTGCGCATAGATTGAGCACCACAAACTAGTAGCTTTGTAGCGTGTGTACTAATGGCAGTATTTTCTACGCCACCACAACAGAGATAAAAATTGTAATTAACCTTTGTTGTGAATTAGGCTACCAAAAAAAAATATATATTGTTGGGTTGATAAAAGGACGGTTTTTTTTGTCAGCACACCAGCAAAAAACAAGCTTAATTAACCCTGGGATTGTAAATTGCGCAATAGAATTGAGCAGCAAAAATGAAGTGGTAGTTTGTATTGTAAAAAGCTGTTTGCTTTAAATGAATACAACAGGAATGGCTTAGATTCCCACCTTGGAATTGAATGTATATGCAGCTGCAGTGACGCACATGGATTTCAGATTCAATCCCCAAAAAATCTGAAATAGAACATTCAGAGATACAAGTCTCTGAAGACAAGCTGAGACACTCCACAAAATGCTGTGTAAAAATCAGTTCTTCAGAAAGCGCTATCACAGCAGCAGCACTTCCTGTCAGTACAGTGAGAGGGTTGTGAGCTCCAGCGGCGAGCTCGGTTCTTATATAGTGCTGGTGCATCACAGAATTCCGCCTGTCTCTGATTGGCTTCATCTTGAACATGTCATGCTAGGCTATGCCTTCTTGCGCCCTCAGAGTGCTTTGCCCCATGTAGGCATGTGCTCGCAGCCATTTTATCAATCAAAAGCACACTTCGTTCACCCGAAGTACCCCAAGTTCGATTCGTTCGAAGAAGTCTTCCTGAAATTCTAAACGAATTCCACTTCGTTAGAATCGATTCGCCCATCTCTAGTCCTTAGTTTAGACAAATATGGCCCAGTGTATATTGTTAAACTTTCTCATCACTTAAGACATTATATATTTGATTACACACCAAAAAGTAAAACATACATCCAAATAATAAAGATATCTCAACAAACAGGAATCTTTTCTTAGAAGAAAACACACAAAACCGACGTAGAGAGCCTAAAAAGCCACAAGGCTATAAATAACATGGCTCATTAATAATCCACAATATAAGACAGGACACAGCTCTACAAACAATTATTTATGAAGTACTAGCATTACCCCACCAAAACCTCTAAATCTTCATGAAACAAGAACCTATGACTAGTCCAACAATTCTATTGCAAAATATAATTTAACAAAACACCAATATAAGCATAATAACAAGAATGCATTAGACACAAATTAAACACAGACTTCCACATGATTCAAAAGCAAAGACCACTAACTTAATAAAATGCAAAAATAGTGCAAAACGGTCATGAAATGCAAATGCAAAGTAATGTAATATCCAACAAAGCAATGTCATATAGAATTTTTGGGGGGTGAAATCCATTTATTTATTTATTCATTTCCAAAACAAGTATCTACTTAAGCAGTAAAGTAAAGCTGCTATTTAATATATCAAAGACATTCTATTACTGAGCTGAATAATAAGCATGGAATAAGTGTATACTTAAATGTGCCATTCATACTTGTCAGTCAACACTCACTAACAGCAAGAATAAATAAGCAAAACATCTAAATTACAAAAGCTCATATACTAAAGTGTCAAACTGTAGATGATAACATGTAATCTTAATAAGTGGAATGACACATTTAAAGGGGTGTTCCCACCATAGAGTTTGATGGCATAATGCTAGGAGATGTCATCAATGTCTGACAGTTCCACGTCCTACCTCTTGGGAATGAGCCCCTTACATAAGGACAGCTCCTTCCTCCCCCAGAAATCTTTAGACCTGAGGAGGAAGTGGAAAGTGTCAGTCATTTTGGGTTATTATGTAAAGTTGAGATTAGGGAGGTGAAATAGTCTTGTTTGGCAAGGTAAAGGGCAGTGTGGTAAGTCCTGAGCATGAATTTGTAATGAAGAAAGTCTGCAGATAGCCTTGTCTTTCTAAACCTGGAACATCGCTGCAGAAAGCGAGTTTAAGGTGTGTGCCAAGGCTGCCGGCATCTGTCTCTAATGGTGCAGGTATTTTTTTGTGGTGCCAATATATCCAGGATGGTGGTTAAGACAGTTTAGTTACAGGGTTTAACAGCTAGGTCAGGACAGGAGATGTAGGAAATTGTGAGGACTATAAGTTCCTGAGTGTTTATGGAGCAAGATTTCAGACTGTGTGATGCCAAGGTGTGTACAGAGAAGGCTGAAAATGTGTGATAGCGAAGGAGATAAGGTTATGATCAGAGAGCGTCAGAGGTGAATTTATAAGGCTGGAAATTGAGCAGAGACAACAAAAGACCAGATCAAGAGATTTCCCATCTTTGTATGCGGGAGAATCTGTAAATTACGAGAGGCCCTGGGAAGATGTTAGTAAAAGAAACAGAGAAGTAGAAGGAAGCATGGGGTCATCAATGGGGATGTTAAATTCATCCATGATGAGTGTGGGTATTTCAGGCGAGAGGAAGAGAGTCAGCCATGCAGCGAAGTGATCCAGAAACTGGCGGGGTAAGCCGAGGGGTCTGTATACAAGTGAGAGCAGCAGGGGAAGCAGTGTCTGATTGCTTGAGCTATGTTTCTGTGAGAGCTAGCAGGTTGAGGGAGATAGAGACGAACAGGTCATGAACAGCAGTGAGTTTGTTACAGACAAAATGGGAGCTCCAGAACACACATTTAAAAGGGGCAGGAAAAGACATAAAGACAACTATTAAGCAGATTAGCCAGCCTTCTGTGGGAGGCAGAAGAGGAGGTGGGATTTGCAGTAAAGGAGGGTGGGCTGGGGTTAGGAGAGATATCTCCTGCAGCAAGAAGCAGGAGAATTAAAAGTAACAGCAGATTCATGAAAGCGGGTGGTTTGGGGTAGTTGAAAAAGGAAAATAGTGTAAGGGATGTATACAAGGGTGAGGGAAGAAGGGTGGAGCTGATGTGGACAGAATTTTTAGGGGGCATGACTGGGTGTGAATGTGCTGTGTACAGCCGAACACAGACTCTGTTGAAAATTCCATAGAACAGAATGGAGATCCATGTGCAAGTGAGACCGGCTCTGCATTCTGAACCGTAACCTGCACCTATCAGACTTTTATGGCATATACTAGCAATATGCTACCAAACTCCATCGTGGAAAAAACTCTTTAATTTGCCACAACCAAATTTTGCTATGGCCATCCATTTTCCTAAGTCAGTCTATATGTTGCTGTACTGTGGCTGAGTTTGTCAATGTAGCAAAGGTCATTCTATAAAATATGTTTTAAATTACATTTGGGTTCCCACACTGCATTACTGCCTACATATATTCACTTTCTTACATAATGCCTATACAAACTGCATGTGTTAACAAATCCCCCTCAAAAACACATGCATTTATTCAATGCAAGTGGTTTTGTAATTAAGTCTAATTTAGAACATAAGTGAAACTTGGATTAATTAAAAACATATGTTTTTTGAGACACACAGGTGGTTGTTGAAAACTGCACACAATTTTTAATTGCTTGCATTTTTAATGCAGTTGAAAAACATTAGAACAACATATAAACAATCCATAAACAGGCAAATCCCTATGAGCATCTCTTATATTTCAGAGTTGAAGCCACATTGAGAAGTTTTTGTGTTCTCAAAGGGAACATGACAGCTCTCCTAACTATGTTAGCAAACATTTACATGAAATAACAATTTATGAGCATGTTAAGATAACTCTTCGTTTGTACCACTCCTCTGCTATCCTTTCTAAGGGTATTTTCACATATTTTGGTGCGCAATTTGAAATATGAAATGTGCTTCAAACAATGTTCAGAGCGTTTCCCATTGCTTCCAATGTAATATATGCACGGTCATTCACACGAGGCATATTTTACAAGCATAATTGCAGCACATATTTCGCAACGCTTTTACTAGCATAAATTTAAATGTAAATTCTTGAGCAGTTTACGTGAGTAAAAGCCCCATTGAAACAATAGTGGAGCGTATTTTTAGTGCCAAAACGCTGCAAAATAGGTTCCACACTTTTGTCAAAATGCTTCAAACAGTTTCTAAATCATATTTTGAAGCATAAATTTAAACTTCCAAATAAGCCGCATGAACCTAAGAATACCCTAAGAATGTATGCAGAAATTGACAGCTTGATGTTGTCATTTCCCTTAGCAAAATGGCGTGTCTCTACAAAGATGGACACCACCTACTGATATGAAGGGACTGTTTAGGGACTTTCGATACTGATAAGTGATATAGTTTTTCCAATTTGTCATTTTTTTTATATACTTCTAGGAGAAACAATGGAATAATAGTCTCCAAAAAATGGGAATCTCGCAAGAGAACAGAGAGTGACTTTTGATCACTATATTTACTATTTTTCCATAGGCAAACTTAAACTCTATCAGTTCTCAATCTATATAATACTAAAACGTAACTTTTATTATGTATAACACTTAACCTCTATAGACACTATTTAAAAACCTGATTTCTAACCTCTCAATTTATCCCTTTCTACTTCTGAAGGAATAACTCCTTTTCTATCATCAAGTCTAGTGCAACACCACCTATTGACAGGAAAACCTTATAAATACAGTAATTTACTAACTCCAGTAAGGGATCCCAACCATCTAACCACTGATGAAGCCGGTTTAGCTGGTGACACATGTTGGGGAGGTCAGGCATGACATTTTAAATTGTGATTTCTCACCTCTGTCTACAAGTGTTACCTGCTGCAGAGGGTATCACAAGGAAACCTTATATGTTTTATGTCCATCAGATTAGGGATGACTGCCCAAGTAGGATGCTTGGGATCCCTTACTGGAGTTAGTAAATTACTGTATATGTAAGGTTACCCTGTTAATAGGTGGTGTTCCACCAGACTTGATAGAAAAGGAGTTATTCCTTCAGAAATAGAAAGGGATAAATTGAGAGGTTAGAAATCAGGTTTTTTAATAGTGTCTATAGAGGTTAAGTGTTATACATAATAAAAGTTAAGTTTTAGTACTATATAGATTGAGAACTGATAGAGTTTAAGTTTGCCTATGGCAAAATAGTAAATATAACAATGGAGTAATGGCACAATGCACATGGTAGTTCCAAGTAGACAGACATATAGATGGCAGGATCTCTTTAAGTCAAAGTCAGTGGAACCTTCTCTGACTTTTTAATGGTGAAAGTTCAAACATTTTTCAAATTAAAGGGTACAAGTTGAATCTCTTGCCTTCCAATCGAGATTTGTTTGGCTTACTTTGAGTACCATTGACAGGTTAGAGAAAGTATATTGATATATAGAATACACAGAATGTGACAGACCTTACGGAGGAAATCTGACAATTGCAGTGGAAGATGCATCAGTTAGCTGAGCACTTGTATCACTTTGTTATACTCATGAGTTGGGCACTCCAATTGCCACTTATCAGAGGCAAGACACATTCTTGTGGTATCCCGGGTTGTGGTTCAACAAAATAGCACCGAAGTACGGTCCGCAAATCACAGAGTGCTATGATTATCTGACATTTTCACCAGTGCACAGTACGTGCCTCTCTATGCCTGCAGAACAATGGAATATTTTTAATAACTAAAACAATTAAACAATAACCATGTGCTATAAAGCTAGTCTGATAATAAGCCTGGCTTACTTATTGTCTGTCCTTGTGTCTGCAGATCAGGTGCTTCTCCCCTTGAGTCAATCCAGGCACAGACTGGCCCATAAGAGAGCAGGAGAGAACCCCAGTGGACCCCTGGGCTGTGTTTCATGGAGATATCGAGGGAAAAGAAGAGGCAGAGAGCAAGAAACAGAGTAGAAGAGTCATTTACAGTATATGCAGTCATGTAAATTGGCTTTAGGGCGGGTCCCAACTTCACCCGTGAGCCCCCAACTTCACCCGTGAGCCCTAAGAATCAACTCCACTAGTGAGAGCACTGTTTACTTTCCCAGGAACCATCTTCATATTCCCAGGTAGTCAGTGGTGACATTTTTCACTTCTGGTTTTGTCCTGGCCATTTTTTCTTTCCTCTTTTTTTCCCCTCTGCTTCATTTTTCAATAGCTATAAAGAAGTGGACATAGTTTTTTATGAGAACATCCCCCCATCTCATAGTTTTTAGACCAGTTTAACCCCTTCTTGACAGCCCACCATAATGATATGGCTCTTTGTTTCTTTCCTCCCTAACTTCCTAGAGCCATAACTTTTCTATTTTTCCATCTACATAGCATATGAAGGCTTTTATTTTGCAGGACAAGATCTACTTTTTAATGATGTCACTGACCATACCATAGAATATGCTGGAAAACCAAATGTGAAAAAAACATAGTTTCTCCAAGATTGCGGGGGCTCTGTTTTTATGTTGTTCTCTTTTGATATAAATTATATGTTGTATGTGTCCTGCAGGTTGATACAATTCCAGCAATACCAAATTGACTTTCGTTATGCCATAGTACTGTTAAAAAAATACATTCTCTATTTCCTAAATTTGCCCTGCAGCACCATTTTCTGCAACCAAAAACGTTTTTCTTCTATCACTTATGGACCTAAGAGAGGGTACATTTTTGCAGGCTGAAGTGTACTTTTCTTTGGTATCATTTTGGAATAGATAAGACTTTTGAACACTTTTTATTTCAATTTTTAGGGGACGTGAAATGATAAAAAAACCGCACGTTTGGTGTTTGGAATTTTTTTCTTCTACTTTGTTCAACCTACAGGATAAATTGTGCTATATTTTAGTAGATCAGACTTTTATAGATGTGGTGATACCAATTATGTGTAATGTGTTTTATTTATTTTTGTAAAATGGCTAAAGGGTGGTGATTTAAACTTTTAATATTTTTTTTATTTTTATACTTTAAACTTTTTTTTTACATTAACATACCCCCCTTTTGGGTACTTGGCAATTTTGGGGAAATAATAGAAACAAATACATGGAAGACTTTATAAGGCTTATAGCCACGATCTTAACAGACCAGCATCCTGCGATCTAGCTGCAGGGGGTGCTGATTAGAGTGAGGAATACTGCACAGCAATGTTTCTCATTCATTTAGGACCTGTCCGGCACCAGAACATACCCATACGTCCTGTGTCGGTAAAGGGTGGAATTATTTTCTTTTCTATTTACTAATAATTAACTAACATTTGGTACTGGATAAAGGTATATGTTGAATGTGCTGAATTTTGCCTTTATGTCTTAAGAAGCATGACCGTGATATCTTTTTGGCACTAAAATTTCATCTTCGTTGACAATCAAAAGGGTGACAATGCTTTGAACTTTTGACTTTCAGGATCCATATCTCACCTTTCACCACAGCTTTGAACGTGCGGCTACCATCATTTAATAAAGAATCAACTTGGCTATCTCATTCATAAATGGTCACCGTGGCCTTGTTCAAAGTGTGGCTGTTCTAAGTGTGATGAATTAAAACCAGAACCCATCACTATGTAGCTCCATGGAATTCCTTCCTTATGACCTAACCAACCCTATTTTTCATCCACAGGTATGTTTTTGCTTCTGAAGTATAATTCCAATCCTGCCATTGCTGTATGTTTCTGCTTCCGAAGTATAACTCCCTTCCTGTCATTGCTGTATATTTCTGCTTCTGAAGTATAACTCCCATCCTACCATTGTTGTATGTTTTTGCTTCTGAAGTATAACTCCCATCCTGCCATAGCTGTATGTTCCTTTGATGTGTATCTCTAGTATAGTTATAAATTGTTATCACAATGCCATCTCCTCTACCCCCATCCCCTGCTGTGTACATGGAGCCAATGGAGCTCATCTTGTAATCTTGCTTCCTATTCTCCCCCAATTTGCTAATTAGCTGACTCGACCCCTCCCATTTCTTGTTCACATCTGATTGTCTGGTAAGGATGTTACTTAGTATATAATCTCTCACACTGGTCACTTGTGGCCCTGTTCAAAGCTTGACTGTTCTAAGTGTGAATTAAAACCTTAACTAAACCAGGATTGAACAAGGATTGCAAGGTAACAGCTACTCATTCTTTTTCACTAATAGCTTGCTAACCTATCTCACACTATGCTTTTCCTTTCTTCCATTTTCTCAACCTCCATTTCCCTGATATTAATTGCCTATCCTCAAACACCCTCACTGGGCAATGAGCTCTACATCTCTCCATACATTCTACCCTCTCACCTGTCTGCTGCCACACGCCTCTTCCCCACTCTCAAATCCTTAAGCTCCAAACAGTCTCTGCTAAATTAAAATTTATCCTATTCCCATCTGCTCACCCTCTCTCTGCTCCTTCTGGCTTCTGTGGACATATCCCCTAACCTAGGGCCCCCCCAGCACATTCCCACTATTGTCTCTGCCTTTACAATCAGATTTTCCACTACAAACTTTGTTAACCCCTTAAACCTGAAGCACATCCCCTTGACCCCTGCTCCCCCTATCTCTCTCCCTGGAGCTCTCTGGAATGCTCGGTCTGTATGCAATAAACTCTCCTACATACATGACTTGTTCACCTCATGTGATTTAATTTTTCTTGGTCTGACAGAAACCTGGCTTACACCCTCGGACACAGCCTCCCCTGCCGTGCTCTCTTTTGGCAACCTCCAACTTACCCACACAGCTCTACATCTCTGACCCAGATGTTACCTCTCTGCTCTCCCAGATCCCAGACTGTCTATCATCTTCTTCTAAAACTCAATGAGGAGAAAACCGAATTCATCCTCTTTCCACTGTCCCCCTCCAGCCCTCCATCTCTCTATCTCAGTCAACTGCTCTACACTCTCACCTGTTTCGCAAGTCCATTGCCTTGGGATAATCTTCGACTCCTCTCTGTTTCAAACCACACATCCAAACCCTTACCTCTGCCTGCTGCCTCCACCTGAAAAAATATCTCTCGCATTCGCTCATTCCTCAACTTCGACACTACAAAAATGCTAGTCCATGCCCTTGTCATCTCCCGCCTAGACTACTGCAACATCCTTCTCTGTGGCCTCCCATCAAACACTCTTGCTCCCCTTCAAACCATCCTCAACTCTGCTGCCGGTCTTATCCACCTCTCTCCTCGCTACTCACCTGCCTCTCCCCTCTACCAATCCGTTCACTGGCTACCCATTGCGCAGCGAATTCATTTCAGGTTACTAACCATGACCTTCAAGGCTCTCCATAACCTCTCTCCTTCATACATCTCTGCCTTAATCTCCAGATATCTCCCCTCACGCAATCTCCGCTCCTCACAGGACCTTCTTCTCTGCTCTCCTCTTATCAGCTCCTCATATAACCATCTCCAAGACTTCTCCCGTGCTTCCCCCACACTCTGGAACTCACTGCCACAACAAATCAGACTCTTCTCCACCTTCACCAGGTTCAAAAGCAGCATGAAAACCCATCTCTTCAGGATTGCCTACAAGCTACAATAACACTGCCGCCACTGTGCTACCCCACGAACATGTCTTTCCCTCACCTTCTCTCTTTTTCCTCCTCCATTGTAGATTGTAAGCCCTCGCAGGCAGGGCCCTCTCTCCCTCTATGCCAGTTGTAAGTCATTCATCGTTATCATTGTACTTGTTTGACATATGTTATGTATATAACCCCCTTTAAATGTACAGCACCATGGAATCAATGGTGCTTAAAAATAAATAATAATAATAATAATAATAATAATAATAATAATAATAATAATAAATTTGACCTGCAACTATTTAGCATATGCTTAGTTATGCCAATTCTTCTCATGTAACTGCATTGTTACTGTTTTGCTCCTGGTGGTGGGACAATCTTTTTCTTCTTGTTACTACAAATTACAACCTGTTCTCACATTCCCTAGTAGCTTAGTGTGTTATTAGACTGATTCCCAATCGAAAGGTCACTGGTTCGAGCAGCCATGAAGAAGATTTCCCAAGAAAAGAGAAGTAGCAGCATCCAGCTCATCAACCAAGAAAATTGCCAAACTGCATCATGTGAGGTCAGGACCGCTGGAAGAATATGAAATGAAGTTCGTCCATTCAAAAGCCTGACTGGATTTCTTCAGTGACAGTAGGGGCGACATGTATGAAAAGGTTTTTCACCCTTTTTCTGGCGTACAATGCACCTAACTGAGCATTCTACTATGTCTAATGCATCTAATGAATGTGTTAGGCCTATTGTTCATAAGACTCGACACTTTCTAATGTGCCTAACATGAGGGGTGTTCTGGAGGCATGTTGCACAACATTCGCAAGATTAGACACATCTATGAATGTGGTTAGGCAAAACTAGGCACATTACTGCTCCGACAGACCTATCTCAATGTGGTCTGCCTCAGCCTGAGGAGTCAAAGAGGAGATAGATTTGCTGTAAGGGCAAAAATGTTCAATATTTCTCAACTTACAGCAGTACATTAATAAAAAGTGATTTATTATAATTATAAAACTGTATAAAATTTAATTATTTAAATTTAATGAAAAATATGATCATGTAAATTAATATAAAATATATAATATCCCACAAATATAAAAATATCTTCTATAAAATGTATTTAAAATTCATAGAATCTAAAAAAAAATTACATTTAAAAAGCATTGACTATGTTGTTGAGATTTTTATATTTAAAATTTTTACTACATTAAATTTTTTATTTATTTTTGCTGCTCTCACCCTTTATTCTACATACAGCAAGAGCCAGCATAGCACAGGTATTGCTGGGACCTGTGGTCCTCCATGCAGTATCAGTACCATAATTTCTATTCACTGACATGCTATTCTAATGACTTCTCTTGTTTCCAGCCTGTCTATAACCTTAATACATGTTAGGCGCATTACTTATGCGCCCAAGTTTCATAATGCGCCTAACACATAGGCAAGGCGCGTTGAACTTTGCACACCATTTATGAATGCACCAAAACCACTTTCATACATCAGGCGGATTATACACTGAAAATGAGACTCGACTATTCACTTCGACGCGCCTTCGTTCATACATGTCACCCTAGGAGTCCTGCTTACACCTTTCACTTTCACGGATTTTTTCTGCTTTTTATTCAGAAATTCAGCATCAAATCACATAAATCTATATATCCAAGAGCTCAACTTCCCTCCATCTGTCACATCCTAGACTCAGATAGGGCAGCATAAACCACCTGACAGGTTCCCTTTAGACTGTTGCTTCCTTGTACATTACTTACATTGCAATTATTTAGAAAATATCTGTGTTTTATTGTAGGCATATTTCCTTCTAGATATATTTAAATGAACCTTTTAAGGTGTGTTCAATTATTTCAGATATATTCAGACATCAGGGGTTCTAGTGGATGGAAATCTACTGAAAAAAGGACATCTAGCCTGTAGGTAGTGTAATCCTCTTGTTCCAGATGCATTTAGGTTTATCAAATATTTAGCTAGCTATTGAAATGACCCTAATGAAGATGAAGTCACCAATAGAGCTGTGGTTATTTTTGCCAGAGTCTTTGTGAGATACGTGAGAGTCTCTGACATCTAGATCTGGGAAGGTTGTTCTGTTGTTTCATTCAGATGGAAAGAGTAAAATAATAGATAAGATAGGTTGGGAAAAGACACAGGTCCATCGAGTCAAACCTATATTAAGTTAAGGTTAGTGTTGAAGAATGTTCTTGTACTTCAGAGTAAGATACTGTAAAGCATCAGCTATCCAGGCTAGTCAACATCCACCTTTAGAGAGCATAAGCCCTTCACAGGGAAATAATAATTGTCAGCTGAATAGAAAAAAAATGAAGAATACTCTTGTGCTAAGTAAAACATTTAAGGCTCTCTATTCTGTGGATGAAGAACAATCTGAGGATTTATATTCTCTGCCTAAATTCGACATGGCTATTGCTATGTTGTCCAAAAGAACAATTGCTCTTTTAGAGGATGATTCAAATTTGTGATCTGATGGAAAGGCATACTAAGTGTGCTCTAAAATATGGTTATTCTACTGCATCTACATTTTAGTGGCTATCATTTCTTTTGAAGTTTCTAAATGCCTGAAGAAATGGCTTGTTCGGGTTCAAGATGATATAGAAAATCAAAAGGATAGATAATATCTTTCTTTATAAGTGATACATTTCTTTGAATCACTTATGAGACAAAGCATCCCTAAAGGTTAAATGTGCTCTACAGATATGACTCTTTCAGTAGCTGTACGATGAGCCCTGTGGTTAAAACCTTGGTCTGGGTAATTTATCTGGCTCCTAATTAGACAATTTAATGGAGGTTTTGTCAGACGTAAAGGAAAATGTTTTCAGCAAATTCCTAGATCTGTCCAAAAACAGTTCTGCACAGCCAAGTCTCCATGAAGTTTAAACAGAACTGGATGTGTATACACTTGAAGGCTACCACGGAAAAGGGTGTGAGCCTTACAAGAACATGCTGTCAGAAGCTTTGTCGGTGCTATTTCTAGACTTGATGGTAATAAAACTGTGATAAAAAAACATTGTTTACCTCCATTTTACCCATTCCATAAAAAAGAGAAAACATCTTTCTTTAAAAACTGTTTTCTTTTTAGCAATTATATCTGTTAGATAGGTAAATTGCAGGCTTGTAACTGTGAACCCTCTTTTCGATTTCAGAAAACTATATTAGACCCATTCCTCGACTTCAGGCTTCTGCTTGAGAATTTTCATTGACAGGAATCATGTCAGGTGGATAATCCACTTATTGTATTGCCAGGGAGAAAAAAGGGGAGGAAGTCTACACTTTTTTGGATGGATTTGTAAATGCATTAGAGTAACCTGTGTAACCAAGTTAGAGATCTTACATTTACTAAAGCTGGTTCAACAAGAACTATATTGATATGGGCAGGGAAAAGTTCTGTCCTCCTGGGACAGATATGTTAATCAATTATTCTCTGCTCACATTCTTCAATCATTGCAAACTGAATGTTAGAAATTTGGAAGACATACCTTTTGAACTATAAATTCTTAATTCTGCAAATAAGAGACCTTCTAAATGGAGGTGCTACTTGCTAAAAAGACTAGATTTAAAATAAAACCTGTTTCAGTAACACATGCTTTCCTATCCCCTTTTCTATCATAAATTTAATATTACTCATCTAGGTCAGGGTTTAATCCATCTAAAAGTTTATGTTTGGTGTTATTGTGTTATTTATCAAAATATTCTATTGTCCTGGTGTACAGTGCCAGACATATTCCATTACCATACTGGCTGATGCCCATTTGACAATTGGAATGGTAACACCCATTGGACTATTTGCTCCACAATTGTCATTTCATGGGGAATAGAAATACTTACTAAGGGAAGTCCACACGGCATGGTGTTTCAGTCTGTTTTTCAGGCGGTTTTCGGATTTGAAAACCGTCTGAAAATGGACTGTCGATTATCCCCATAGACTGTAATATAAAAACCGAGCTGTAGTCTACACCTCAGATTTTCTGACGGTTGAATTTCAAATCTGAAAACTGTCAGTAAAATTTGGAACATGCACATTCTTCCGCCTGGTTATCAGGAGGAAAATGTATTTTTCAAAACTGCGGACAGAACTGCCCCCCTAAACTGTTCAAAAGACAATAAAATCCTGGTTGGATTCATTAATCAGAATCCAACCGACAATATACCACTGCCCGTGTGACCGTAACCTAAGGCAGACATTCAAGGAAATGTCACAGGAAATCTTTGACCTCTAAAAGCCCACCCGTTGTCTTTTGGCGTTAGGCATTTCAGGTAGTTCATCTGCAGTGATGTCTTTTGGCGTTGCTGCAGACATCGAGGTTTGCAGCGCCAGCACCAGGGCAGTTTTGGGGTCTGGGATGTACTTCAAAGCCCTGCTCAAAGCGCAGTCTCTGCAAGCACCAGTGAGCAGGGGAAACCTCTGCTCCCCGGCGCTTTGATCGACATGGTTTGTGCCCGCAGCATAATCAAAGGTCTTTCCCCTGCTCTGTTGGGTGATCGGGACTCCAGTGACCCGACAGAGCCCAGGTACTGGCTGCACAGTCAGCCCTGGAGACCTAGAGAAGCCCCAGAACTTTCTGTGTAACAAGCCAGAAATCAGGGCAGACTGTGTGCTGCCCTGACTGCTGCCTGTGTCAAACTGACACAGAGTATCATGTATTAGCATATATGAATATGCTAATAGAATTACTAAGTGTGGAAAAAAGTAAAACAGTTATCCCTTCATGGGATTTAAAAAAAAAAAAATAATAAAAAAGAATTGTGCATACATTATACACACACACACACACAACACACACACACACACACCACACACACACAACACACACACACCACACACCACACACACACACATACACACACATATTAGGTATCCACACAACCGTAATATCCTGTATAGTTAATCTAACAAATTATTAAGTGTGAAATGTGAATGGAGTAAAAAATAATAATTTTCAAATTCTGCAATAATTATAAGTGAACTTAAACTATTCCCCCAAAATGTACAACTTGTCCCGAATAAAACAAGGCCTCATACAACTGCGTAATTGAAAAAATAAAAACGACTGTTGAAACGCAAGGAGGCAAAAAGTAAAAAAATGTGCTGGTCATTAACTACTTTTTAGGCATTCGGCTTAAGGAGTTAAGGTTTGTTTGAATCGAGTCTTACAGTCCAAGCTGTAATAAAATATATAGATAACATCAAATTTAATTATATCTCTTACTTTTAATTTCATCATGGTTTAAGGAAATTTGACATTAGGAGTGAATAAGTCTAAGATGTTTGCTCGTCTGGATACAATTCTAGGTAAAGAAAACCTGGATTTATTGTAATACTTTGTATAAACATCTCTTTGTCACTCAAATTTCTAAATTGCTGCTACTTCTACTGAACCCTGAATATATTGTGCACGTGATAATTTCGAAGGATGTTTTCTAGCAACACCAAAAGAGTTTCTGTAGATATTAACAGCTCAATTATAAAGTGCAAAGTTGTGAATATGTGTTTGTTTAGCAGTAAATGATTTATGGGCTGCTGTTTTAATTCATTTGTGTTTAAAGAATATGTGATGCTATTTTATTATACACTATAAGAACACAATATTTCCTCTTTCTAGACTAATTTAAATAATCTTAACTGGACTTTCATATTATGACACTGAAATTCAATATAATATTCCTACTGCATGTGGTTTACACCAGAATCCTTCTCTTCTCACTCCACATGCAGATTTAGTGTAGGTGTTTTTGACTTGTTAATGCCAGTTCTCAATCACAAACTCAAGTTTGTATCACAGTGTTTCAGGCAGACTGAAATGCAGATGGTGCTGTAGAAAGAAGTTTTGTAAGATTTATCAAGCAAAATGTCAATGCTGCATTGAACGGATCTTAGAGAACATAGAAAGTGATAATAAATAAATAATAGAAATTGTATTTAGAAAATAATTTGTTCATTGTCCCCACAAAGTACTGCTTTTGAGCTTTAACCCCTTACCGCCGGAGCCAGTTTTGGCCTCTCTGACAGAGCCCTATTTTTTAAATCTGCCATGTATCACTTTATGTGAGAATAACTTTTTGACACTTTAACCTATCCATGTGATTCAGAGATTGTTTTCTCGTGACACATTGTGCTTTGATAGTAAGAAATTTTGATTCAAAAAGTCCTTGATTATTTGTGAAAAATATCAAAGTATCGTGAAAAATTAGAAAAATTTACCATTTTCAAACTTCAAAAATATCTGCGTGTAACACAGATAGTTATTCCACTCAAAATAGCTTATAACTAGCATCTACCATATATCTACTCTAGGTTGGCATCTTTTTTTTTTAAATGTCTTTTTTTATTTATGATATTAGGGGGCTTAGAAGCTTAGTAGTAATTTTCAAATTTTCAAGAAAATTTGCAATATACATTTTATTTAGGGACCAGTCCAGTTCTAATGTGATTTTGGCCTGTATGTTATATACCCCCATAAATGACCTCATCTAAGAAACTACACCCCTTAAAGTATTCAAAACAGCATGTAGGAAGTTTATTAGCCAATTAGGTGTTTCACAGGAATTAAAGCAAAGTGGAGGTGAAATTTAAAATTTCACTTTTTTTTGCAGATTTAAAATTTTCAAACATTATTCACAAGAACTTGGTAGATGTGATCAGGTAAATGCAACTTAATATTGATTCCCCAGATTCTGCTGTTCTTCAGAGATATCCCATATGTGGCCCTAGTGCACTGTTTGGCTCAACCACAAGCCCCGGAATAGAAGGAGTACCTACCGGACTCTGGGGTCTCATTTTCATTACAATTTTATTTAGGCGCCATGTCAGGTTTGCGGACACCCTAAGGTGCTAAAACTTAAAAAAAATCCCTAAAAAGACCCCATATTGGGAACTACACCCCTTAAGGAATATATCCAGGGGTTTAGTGAGTATATTGAGGCCCCCACAGGTGCTTCACAAAAATTTTTTGCGTTAGGCTGGGAAAATGAAACATTGTTTTTTCCAACAATTTGCAATTTTAGCTGAAAATGTTAAATGTTTACAAGGAATCCAGTTAAAAAAAAGCATCCCAAATTTTGTTAAGCATTTCTTCCAAGTTCAGCAATACATTACATGTGGGTGTAAACTGCTGTTTGGGCGCATGGCAGGGCGTAAAAGCGAGGGAGCGCTATTTGGCTTTTGGAATGCAGATTTCGGTGGGGTCATGTCGCATTTGCAAAGCCCCCCATACTACCAGAACAGGTGAAAACTTCCAGAAGTCGCCCCATTTTGGATCTAATCTAGGGGTGTACTGTGCATTTTAGGTGTACAGGTGTACCATAGTTTTTTTTAGCATTAGACCATGAAAATGGGGGGAAAAAACGCAGTTCCGCCATTGTTTTTTGGGCTTCATTTTTACAGTGTTCGCCGTACGGGATAAATGACAGGAAAACTTTACTGTGGGGGTCAGTACAATTGCAATGACATAAATTTTATATAGTTTTTTATGTTTTATTAATTTTACACAATAGAAATAGGTCTATAAGAAATTGCGTTTTTATGTTGTCCTATTCTGACAGCCATACCTTTTTTATTTTTCTGTGTACAGAGCTGATTATGGGCTTGTTATTTGCAGGATTAGTTGAAGTTTTTATTAGTACTATTATTGGGTGCATATGACGCTATAATCACTTTTTATTAAGGTTTTTGTGAGGCATTTCGAACAAAATACAGCATTCCCAGTAGTGTTTTTTATTTTTATTTTTACAGCGGTCACCATGTGGTATAAATTACATGCTAGTTTTACTCAGCAGGTTGATACGATTACAACAATACCCAATTTGTATTTTTTGTTATAGATTTTACTGCTTTTACACAATAAAAACACTTTTATTCAAAAAGGAGAACACATTTTTGCATCGCCATAGTCTGAGAGCCATAAGTTTTTTATTTTTCGGTGTACGGAGCTGTGTTGGTCTTTTTTTTTGCGGGATGAGTTGATGTTTTTATTGGTATAATTTTTGGGGGGACAAAAATTTTTGATCAGCTTTAAATCCATTTTTTGGAAGGAAGGGTGAAGAAAATACTGCAATCCTAGTAGTGTTTTTTATTTTTAACAGCGCTCATCGCGCAGTATCCATGACAAGTTAGATTTACTCTCTGGGTCGATACGATTACGGCGATACCCAATTTACATAGTCTTTTTTATTTTGAAGCATTTAAAAAAAAAAAAGTGTTTTATTGTGTAAAACAATATTTATGCATCGCTATCTTCTGAGAGCCATAACTTTTTTTATTTTTCCGTATACAGTGCTGTGTAAGGACATTTTTGGCAGAATGAACGGACATTTTAATTGGTACAACTTTGGATTTTATATGAGTTTTTGATAGCTTTTTATTCCATTTTATGTGCTGCGAGATGAACAAAAAACGCAATTTTGTGACTGTTTTTTATTTATTTTTTTTATGGTGTTCACCAAGCGGGTTAATTAATGTGACATATTTATAGGGCAGGTAGTTACACACGCGTCGATACCAAATATGGGTACTTTATTGATTTTTTATCATTTTTGGGGCGATTGGCGTTTCTAAAGGGGAAAAGGGCGATGTACGGGTTTTTATTTTATTGTTTGTTTTTTACTTTTTTTTCAATTTTAACATTTTTTTTTACTTTTTTACACTTTTTTTTACTTTTTCTTTTTCTTCTAACAGCAATCATCAGATTGCTGTTAAAAGGCAGGCCAGTACACAGTATTACTACTGTGTACTGGTCGCCATGACAACTGCCTGTCACCATGCCCACAATGCATTGCAGGCATGGTGACGTCACAGATGACCCCAGGCAGAAGATCGCTCCCTCCTCCTGATTGCGGCTTCATTATCGCAACCAATGACAGGTTGCGATAATGAAGGGTTAATCACCCACGGCCGGAGCTCCGGCCAGTGGTGATGCGGCATGAGGCCAGCGGTAATTTACTGCTTGCCCGCACAATCACCAGGACGTATGCATACGTCCATTTGTGGGAACGCACTTCCCGCTAGGACGTATGCATACGTCCTATGTCGGGAAGGGGTTAAAGGTTGCTCTCAAGTATCAACTATAATCAAAATGAATATTTTCAAAGCACAAATACATTTACTATGTTTACTGTGTTTTATGGATTCCTTAAACTGCTCTTCCAAGGGGTTGTCTTATTAAGACAACATGGGGGACATGTATGAAAACTGTCTAGGTGTAACACTGTCTTTTTTGCCTATCAGAGCTCCCTTTTCATCATATCGTGCTCTGGAAAAATAAAAGGGGTGTTCTGATTGGTTGATACGGGCTGCAAAGAAAGTCTTAGACCTAGACAGTTTTCCTAGCTATGGCCCCATGTGTCCAAATGTTAGGGAATATGAACACCAAAAAAGGGGAAGCGTTCTGTGCTTAGGATTCACTTCTATGACCCACAAAATTGAATTTCCTGCACTAAATTGCTCTCTATGACTGACAACTGAGAACAGTTGCATACAACAGTTCACATAAAGCTATACCTAACCTAATCATTAATGTGAGTGGCTACCATATAATACTAACTTTCCTCTACATAATTGCAGGCGAAGCGTTCATCCAACCAGAACTTCCTCCAGTAACAACAGCTGACTGCCATGGGTTTCTTAAGTCACACCAGCTTCAGTATGATAATGGGTTGCCGTGAGGAGAAAAACAATTTTAATAGGACATATAGATTTAAGGCTTTTAAATCACTCATCAAAGTGGGTACTTCACTCAATTTTGCCTAATCACCATGGTTTCGTGAAAGAAAGGTATTGGCCAACCAAATGACATAAATTCCAGGCCCAAATTACAAGTCATCAACTCTAAATACTCTAATCTAGTGGGCAAGATGTTGACTGTTCATGCTATGAAGGAAAGTATAATTGCCTTCAAATTACTGCAACAAAAATCCTTAAAAAAACAGATGTCAATAATAGGGCGTAATGAAGGCTTCCCACTGTTTAGTGGTGGATGTTCCAGCTTCACATAAATGACCATCTTCAATGCTTTTGTAAAGCAGTTGTCCTCTGAAATGAGCACATAGCTATTTCTGAAGTGTTATTACTAAGGGAGCTGACCTGTAGAGCTATGCCTCCTGTGCTGATCATCTCTCACAGTGGAAGGATATATAGGGTTTTAAATATACCAAGAATGTTTATGTGCTGCTTCTGTAGGTAGTGTATGTGTTGTCTCAGTGTGTCGGGCTTGATGCACTTTGAGATATGTTTTTAGAACAGATAATATTTCATTTGTCTCTACAGTATTTCATTCTAATAGGAAATCCTCAAAATGTCTTTGAGGATGTTAGTGTAAATTCTCGTTAGTTTCCTATACTCAGTGTAATCATGTGCAAATCTTTCATAGCCAGATTTGACAGTTATTGTGACCATTGGTTTATATTCATCATTTTACTTCCCTCGTATAAAAGCTGATCATCAGCACAAACCTTGCCAATGAAATTACTGACAAGAATTCCTTCCATGTGTTTCCTGTGTATATTTGTTAAATCTACCTTGATGAATCAACAAGCCGACTGGGCAAAGCCTTCCTTCTTATCTTCTGAGTTATTATAAGTTACTTATTAATGCCTAATTTTGCTTAGCATGGTAATAAAGAGTTTTCGGCTTTAGTAACATGAAATACGAGGACTTGGTTCGTTTCAACTGATTAATGTTATAAATGTTGATTGGGACTTGACATCATGCTGGGACCTCCAACTGGGAGATGAGGAGCCTGGATATAGCAGTTCATACATTGTCAATATTGGTAAAGTTAAAATAAACAACGATGAATCTTATATGGCGCTAAAAGTATGTTTCATATAAATAATGTTGACCTGTCATTTTGGCAAGGGTTGTTTTTACCTTTAGGCAATGGACTTCATTAACCTTCCAGGAGTATTTTAGCTGCTCATACCAGAATTCATCATCCAGGGCTTTAATCACAAAATGTTCTATTTAATTATGAAATTTTAACTTTTGTCAATTAATTATAGGCATACAATGAAAATTGTAGTGGTGAACGTTTTTAAATACTGTGCTCAGCACAATAGCACAGTAGTCCTCATTGATGCCCTGTAGAACTGGGTTACTGACTTTAAATCCAACATACACAATTTGCATGCTCTCCCCATGCATGTGCTTTCTCTGGTTAACCTTTAGGGTTCTTTGGCTTCTTATGAAATAGGCCCCAGTGCATGTTTGGTGGAGAATTAGTGAAGGCTGCATAAGGTAGTGACAAATAGGTTGCTTGCAGCGGTCGGTCCCTTATGCTATAACCTAAAGAGATAAGTCCATCATATTCACGAGTGTTTGCTTTTCCCATCTACCTGCCACGGATTTAACAGTTTCTCCGTATTCAAAGTACTAGCTAACAACTGTCAATCAGTGACTGATGGATGGGTTGAGAAGTGGCCCATAAACAAGATAGGTTATGGAATAAATGATAGAGCACTGGAAACAGCCTGTGTGTCACTACTGTGTGCTGTGCTCGGTTAGGAAAGCATAACCAACCTGACAGATTCCCTTTAAATTGGCAGCCCCAGGATTTAAATGAAACCTGTCAGTTGGCTTATGCTACCCTACATGAAAGCCAGGGATCGACCTACTGTTGGTCTTATATATCTACCTATATACTGGAGGGCCCTATATAACAACCAACCTACTGGAGTGTCATGTATATCCACTTACATACTTGGTGGCCCTATATAACTACCAACTAACTGGGGGAGCATACATACTTAGATACTGGGAGGTCCTTTCTAACTACTAACCGACTGGGGGGCCTTATATAACTACCACCTTACTTGGGGGCCCTATTTAACTACCAATTTACGTGGGGACCAAAATACCTACCAACCTACTGGGGGTCAAATACATCTACCAACCTATCCAGGGGAACCTATATAACTATACCTATGGGTACCTATATACCTATCTTCTTATAGGACTTACATACCTACCAAGGGGCTATATAAATACCCAACTACTAGGAAGACCTACATACCTACCTGCTGGGGGGTTTATGTGCCACCTTACCTAATGGGGTCTATATAGGAATAATGGGCCACAGCAGGCACTTGTCTTTTCTATCATAGAAAAGGGGGTTGCTCTGGGGATGGGGCATCACCATGCTTTCCTATAGACCCCCTTTAGGTAGGGAGTTATATAAACCCCCTTTCCTAGTAGGTAGGTTCATAGGTGCTGGAAAAGTGATGATTCTATAATGTTGTGTGGTAAATTCTGCAGACTTCATGGGAGAAGTCATGATGGCGGTCTGGACCTAATGGAAAAGATAAGGGAAAGTGAACAACTCCCCTCAGAGAAGACGTTATTTGTGAGTCACTAGATGCAACTGCAGTGTAATCACCTATATGTCTGCAGAGAGCCTGCATACAACTGATATCTACCACTATATGGTCACTGTATGGCAGTTATATATGTTTGCAGAGCCTGAGAATACTAGTATCTACCACTAACTGATCACTGTATGGTGGTAATAGCTGTCTGCAGAGCGCCTGCATCCAACTTATAGCCAAATGTAGTGGACGCATTTGGTCATGGTCTGGTAGTATTATTGGGTCCTTAAGTAGTAATATTATTGGTATTATCTTGGTATTGTAGGATTTTTTTTTAGTAACAATCATATATATAGTATATTTGCACCATGTTTTATTTAGTAACTGTACGACTGTTATTTATAAGGCATTATACTATGATATGAAATATGCGCAAAATTAGTGACAGGAACAAAGTTTTTTTCTCTGTAAAAACACGTCACTGTTCACAATGTGGCATGAAAAATTCTGTATGATTTCAGTCCTCTTGAACAAAATGTAACACAGAAGACCCAAGCCCTGGATGTTTTACAACGCTAGTAATGCCCCTGGTGAAAGCAGGATGTTATAGAGGGAGAGAAGCTAAGCTCTGTATATGTAGGTTTATATGATAGAGGAGAGAAGCTGAGTCTTTTTATATGCACTAAACTAGTGAATTGTGTTGTCTATTATGCCATCATGCTGGGTTTTCCAGGTATTCACATTTTTATTGAGGATTGAATAAACTTTTCTACATGTTTTAAATGAGTTTTCAGTTGGGTTCATCAGAGGAAGCTGGTGTTACCTTCGTTTCGATGATATGTAGGGTTATATGATAGAGGAGCTGAGCTCTGTGATATATAGGGTTATATGATAGGGGAGAGAAGCTGAGCTCTGTGATATATAGGGTTATATGATAGAGGAGAGAAGCTGAGCTCTGTGATATATAGGGTTATATGATAGAGGAGAGAAGCTGAGCTCTGTGATATATAGGGTTATATGATAGAGGAGAGGCGCTGAGCTCTGTGATATATAGGGTTATATGATAGAGGAGAGGCGCTGAGCTCTGTGATATATAGGGTTATATGATAGAGGAATAGAAGCTGAGCTCTGTGATATATAGCGTTATATGATAGGGGAGAGAAGCTGAGCTCTGTGATATATAGGGTTATATGATAGAAGAGAGAAGCTGAGCTCTGTGATACATAGGGCTATATGATAAAGGAGAGAAGCTGAGCTCTGTGATATATAGGGTTATATGATAGAAGAGAGAAGCTGAGCTCTGTGATACATAGGGATATATGATAGAGGAGAGAAGCTGATCTCTGTGATATAAAGGGTTTTTTGATAGTGGAGAGAAGCTGAGCTCTTTGATATATAGGGTTATATGATAGAGGAGAGAAGCTGAGCTCTGTGATACATAGGTTTATATGATTTGGATTTCTGAGTAAAAAACAGTACTGCTGACCATGGGTACCTTTAGTGATTGACAGTTTGCGCTGTACACACACTGATGCAGGGGAATCTGTCAATCAATGTATGTGGGCGGGGTCAGCAGGGCTCCTACTATCACTTAAGTCCAGTCAGGATTTTCTCAGCTTTTTACCCAGAAATTCTGTTCTAAATCTAAACCTATGTATCATGAAATTCAGCTTCTGTCCCTCAATCACATCCTGCTTTCAAATAAGATAGGATAAACTACCTGATAGGTTCACTTTAAATGATGACAATCATTGTATAAAATTGTGGAATATGTTGGTGTTTTATGAGCAACAGTTAATACATGTTGCATACATTCACGCCAGCATATTTAGGTTTCTTCCTGCAACTCCATGTAATATTTAGGGCCACATGTATGAAAACTGTTTAGGTCTAAAACTCACTTTTTTGTCCATAGTAACCTATGGACAAAAAAGTGAGTTTTAGACCTAAACCGTTTTCATACATGTGGCACTTAGTTTCTCTATATGAAATAATTACAATAAAATCTTTCAATCACTTCAGTTAGGAAATATGACACACTCATGTTTCTTGAAATATGTTTAATTACAGTAGAGTATAAATAAAACATGGTATGGCAGTTTTACATTGGAATTAGAACATAAATACACTTTCCTACAGAGAGTGAAAATACTTTAAAAGACATTTATACTAGTACTCGTGTACATTGGTTGAAACAGGTTACTGAACAAAAGATATCGTAGCAGTTACACAGGGTGTTACCAGATGAACAAACATCAAATTACACAATATTCTTCTCAAAGGAAGTTTAATGTTTGAATCACAGACAATATTGAATAATCTCCATAAATATGAAGTGGGAAGCAAGTCATTGCAGCCCAGCCCTGCCTTTTAGATTGTGAATAAGGCTTAGGACTGAGAACTGATACTGCTTCTTCACCCTTAATGAACCCCACTCAATGTACCTACTGTAGCTGTGAAAATAGAAGTTGGGCTATTTGAATGTCTATGTCTATTGACTGAATAGCAGGCTTTGTTTTATGAGCACTTTAGCAGGCCTACAGGATACAACAATGCCGAAAACTGCAACAATGCTTATCAATTCCAACCCAAAACTGGAGAGTTTGTTTATAATGAGCTTCTTAGTCATCTGGATCAGTCAACATATGTTTATCATATTTACATACATTCAGTCTTGTGAGAGCAGATGACTTGTCTGTCCACCTTAAACTGTCCCAACAAGTTTATCAAAAGGCCAGTGTAAGAAAACATTTACAGCAATTGCAACAACCAGATAATCTCGATAGTCTTTATATGATACAAATATACAATTTTTATTTTTTAAATATATATTTATACATTGTATGATCATTGTTTATGGACAATAAACACTTTAGTAGACAGGACAATAGCTATTACACTTCACGGACAAATAAGAAGAGATGATAGTGATGTATGCATGCAGTGAAATGCATTATGGAGGTGTACTCATTATTACTGAATGTTGAATATATTCTGCTACAACAAAAGTTCCACGCTTACAGCCAATGATATTAAGCATAATCATAATGTATAATGTCTATCTTAAGATATCCCTCAGGTTATAAATAGAAGACTTGCTTGACAGACATATCCTATAGAGATCAGTAGTAACAATGTGGCATGCTCTAGAGGAAATCCCATATTTCCAAGTAGTATTTTAATTTTATGCTGATTTACTAATCTTTGTTTCTATGTAGAATCAGTCCAATATCAAATAATATTCTAGATGTATTCAATTTGTATCAAGTCCATAACTAACTTTATATTTATTGCATAGACATTAAGGCTACGTTCACACTGGTCACATTTGATCTAGATTTTTGCATGGATTTCCATGTCAAATCTGCCTACTAGTAAATAATGTTTCTGAAATCCAATTCACATACATCAGAATTTTTCAACCTAAATTCATGACCATAAAGGCTACTATTTTGCAGATACATGGCAGTGCAAACTGCATATCCACAGCAGAATTACTACAATCAGGCTCGGATTTCTGATTGTAGCATTAGATTATTATTCAACATATGAGTATAGGCTTCGAATGTGATTTGTCCATTGTGGCACTAATGTCTTGTTTTTGCAGACATTATCAACCACATTTTATGATTCATAATATTTTATAATTTATATTAAAGGTTAGGCTGTATACTGAAGGTACTATGGTCCTATGGTCTATATTGGAACACAATGGAGTCAGTACTTTTAGGGTGGATTTGCTACACAGTAAACAAACCTTCAATATATAGTCTTCAATATATATTCATGTAACATATATCTTGCATTAGGAACTTTCTTGTATGAATATTTATGACCTTCTGCCATCTAGAAATAAAAATACCCCAAAAATTGTATCCAATACAGTAATATAGAAATGTAAAAACAATACTTTATTAAATCTTATTATAAGCAATTAAAAAATATATCAGAAACCGACAAAATCACACCCAAATAAAAAATACCCAACTAATCCCACTGAAACATAATGCTATACATCATATACATCATTCCCCTTGAGAGAGCGCAGACGAAACGCGCGTCGGGGTGTTTGGTTCATTCTCCTCTGCTGATCTTTGGTGATGCATTAAATTGATGATTTTGTACTTATTTATGAGATGTTTTGATATTATTATCACCTATATGATGTATAGCATTATTTTTCAGTGGGATTAGTTGGGTATTTTTTATTTGGGTGTGATTTTGTCTGTTACTGATATATTTTTTAATTGTTTATATTAAGATTTAATAAAGTATTGTTTTTACATTTCTGGATACAATTTCTTTTGGTAATCTTTGTATTTATGGTATCCATTCTATTTGATTGGCCCTTGTATTTATAGGTTTACTACATCTAGAAATAAGGAAAAGCTATACTTTAAATATATTGACATTCACAATCAGGAAAATTACAAAACATATTTTACCTATAATAAAATTGGTCCAATAACGAGTTCAAAATACTAATTACCAGTTAAAACTCGGTTATGTTTACTTTTGCCTTGATGGACACTTGCAAAACTAAGACATGTAGCAAAACAATAGCAAATATCATGACTGTAATATATTGAATGTATGGGTCTGGACCATCTACTTATAACTTATGATTTTACTATTTGTATAAAAAAATAATGATCACCAGGCTATATTTGGTTACATGTCCATACTATTAGGTTACATGCCCATACTAACAGGTTGACTATTAATTATTAATAAACGTTTAGCTTATTTTAATCCTTGAAGTAAAAATGAGCACACCTTCATAAGATGTCACGTTAAACATACCAATTTAACAAATAATAAAAAAACAGTCATTACTAGAGTGGGAAGGATGTTGCATAAGGCCCAGTATATAAAGCTGAAACAATACTGGAAAAAAAGGCTCGTAAAAGACTATACAGCATCCACACAGAACACTAGAACTTTGAGTTAGATACTGTAGCTGGTTTTGTAGAATAACTCTAGCTTAGTCTCAAAAAGATTTGGCATGTAAATGAATCATGATCAGATGTCAATAAATTTCACACAATACAATTTGTCACATGATCAAGCACTAGATAAAGTGCCAGACAGCCCCATTGTCCCATGGTTTAAATCTTAGTTATATACAGTAAAACAACCTGTAAAAGTTTTGTTGCATGTACAAGAAGACAGTTTCAAAAACAGCTCTATTTGCTGTACCACTACAGCTAAATATACCATTGTCAATGTCCTTATGGACAAGATGTTTCATTATTCTACTAATGTTATATTGTGTGGCTTCTTTTAGATTTTAACTAATCTTAATATTTTGATATGCATATCTAAGACACAACCCATTATTTTAGCATGTAAGGGGCACATTTTTGTGTGTTTATTTAATAGCACTTTTTCTTGTAAGTGGGGAAATGTATGGAAGGCATAATAAGTAAAGATCTAAATACTGAACTGTAGGTACAATCATGCCTGCAGTTCTGTAACACTGAAGCTAAGTAGGCTTTGGATTAGTATACACATGGCTAATTGACTTTGGATTGTAAATGCACCCCAAATGTAATCTTACCCATTCTCTTAAGAATGTTCACATTTATGTTTCTTATTCTGCAGTGCTAAAGGGAATGTCAAATGGTTAAATAAAGTAGCAAATTATATACAAATAATAACCATGCAGGCAATTAAAAAAAAACAAAAAAACATATATTGAGAGCATGTTACTAAAAAATGTAGTGAAAGTCACCTCATTATCAGTTTATTTTCACTGAGTGTTGCACTACAGAGTTTTTTGCTGTAATTATTCATTAGGGAGTCCTTTAGATTCCTAAGAATGTTTTTTTTAATGAGCAAAGCATCACATAGTTAAGTTCAGGGCAAAGACAACATTTGAGCTTATTATTGTAAGCCCTTGTGAGCAGGGTGTCTATACTCCTGCACCAGTCTGCTGGTTATTTCTTGACATTATTATGTTTGTTTTCGTCTTATGTCATATATTTAAACCACTATTGAATGTACAGGGTTTTAGATTTAATGGTGCCTTAAAGGGGTTGTCTCACTACAAGGATTGCTTTTTTATGTTAAAGATCTTGCAAAAACAAGTCACTTTACAATATGTGTCTATTAGCAGTGTCCTACTGTCCTATTCCTAGATATCCCCTCTTGTATGGGCTGCATCAGCTCCTCAGGATGCTATAGCTACAGATCTGTTCAATCTCTCCTGATAGGCTGTCAGAGATGGTTGCTATAGCTACAGACCTGGGGCCCCCCAGCAGCTCATCACTGCAGGCCAGTAGTAGCCAGTTAGTAGCCAGTAAAGCCAGCAAACTGAAAAATGAAAACCCAGAAAACTGATTTAAGATGAGTCAAGGTAGTGAGACAACTGCTTTAAAACAAGTAATAGTAGAAATATTATGTGTGTGAGAGATGCTTTGGGGTCCATGTTGGCCACAGGCTTATATATTGGAATTTAACCTGCATTTAGTTTTTTGTTTACATTTTTAATGGATACTTATGGATGTGGGGTCCACAGGTGAGCTTTTGTGCCTCTGCATTTCATTGACTTTATTAAAAGAGTTTTGCCACGATGTAATGTTAACTTGGGATCCTCCAAAATGGGTATTTAATCACTTTTCTAAATATATGTGATTTAAAAAATTGAAGCCTCTGAGAGCTACAGCATTGCTCAGTCCCCCTTAGTTTCCTGCCAGTTTACATTAGACACGACCAGGACACTGACTGGAGCTGATCTGGCCATGCTTGCATGTTTACACTTCTTATCTGATGACAGGGAACATGAACAAGCTTTGGAGGGACTGGGGAGAAAAGTGCAGTTTATGAGGTTGTCTGCTGTATAGAGAATCCACTGGTTGTAATGTAATTATTTGAGTGAACGTTGCAGACGCTCCCTACTTCCTCGCTTTCTGCTCACCCCGCTCTCTCTCCCCCCTATGAAAGCTGCATGCTGAGTTTATCTTCTCTTCTGAGCAGATAAGAGGTAAGGAACTCACTTCTTGGCAAAACCCCTTTAAGTCATTTTTTTTAAACATGTTTGTTGTAAGCATACACTGGTGAGCAGAAAATTACAGTTTAGGGTCTGTTCATACAATGTAATTGCGGGATGTATTCTCAGCTGCAATATGCCCAACATGCGCCCCGCAATTACGGTAAGTCATAGCTCTCATAAAGAGCTACGAATTACCTCTGTCTTCCCTGAGGCGTATTGAATGCCGGGTGACAGAAGTGACATGTCATGTTAGGGATAACGGAAGTGAATAATTCCCCACCCCCCAGCGCTTTGAAAGTGTGCAAGACGCTGTGTGAACATACCCTAACAGGAACAACAGGGTCTGTTTATTCAGACTTGCTTAAATCCTTGGTAAATATACTATCTGTAACATCATAATAAGAACCCAGGATAGAGGTGATAGACTGTTTGCATAATATTAAAAATAAGCTTTCAAAGTATGCACACATATAGTGCTGTTACTGTGTAATAAATCTTGCCAAAATTATGCCACTGAGGATGTGTTTTATAAAACATAGTTAGGAGTGATGCAGAGTGTGATTTTAGCTGAGTATATGTTCATGTCCATAAAGAGCTGCTGTGAATTCTGTGAAAGCAAGTTTGTTTTCAGCTGTGCTTGAAGAAAAGTATGTGTCACCTTTGTCACCTTTTTAAAGGGGAGCTGACCCACAAAGAATAATGGTTATGGTTACATCCAGGCCCAATTTTTTAAATTTTTTTGTATATACACTTGTAAAAAAAAATGCCCGTATCAGCAGATTGCCAGTACCACCTGCTATTTCTTTTCAATAGCTTCGCTGTTACCAGCTTAGAAAATGTGATGGTATAGACATACATGCTAAGTCTTTCTTTTCCACCGGATGTGCGGAATGACTAATGGTGGGGTGACCAACCCCATGAAAAACATGCATGTCCACTTCAGAGGTGGTCAAAGGAAAGCTATTGTAAAGAAATGGCAGGTTGTGCTATACTAACCATAAAACAAATCTGGTAGAACCTGTCACATAGATTATGCCCCCCTTGCTGAGGACAGCACAAGCTAGTGTCAGACCTGCTGTTTCCAGCACTGAGTCCCTTATTCTGTAAGATGCAGCAGTTTCAGAGTATTTACCCCTCAAATCTTATTCATGAACAGCTGTTAGCCCCGCCCACCAAAGGCTAGTCAGTTGAGGTAGGCGGGGCTAGCCTCAATGGGCGGGGTATAAAAAGAGACCATTTTACCAAATTATGTTTGAAGTATTATACTAAATAAATGTTAAATAAGTTTTTGTTTACAGTTCACGAACTGGGCACCTACAAATGTGTATACAGTAAAATGACAATTAAATCATTCTTGTTTCATTGATTAGTTTTAAACATGTAGGCAAATGTAAATAACAAGAATTACCAAATATAATGCTGTTCTGATTTTACTTATATATTTCAGAGCTAGTGTAGATATTATCTCCTGTTTGTGTATGCAAGCTGTCTCAGGTCACTGATCACCTCTCTCTAGCAGCCCTGGCTGGGATGGAGATATTGCTTGATGCTGTGTCTTATCATCAGCACAGGGACTTGTTTATGTTTCTTACTTGCAAATGTTAAACATGTAGGCAAAGGTAAATAATGAGAATTACCAAATACACTGCTTATCAGTAGCACAGGAGCTTGTTTATGTTTCTTACGTACAAATGTTAACCCTTTAGTGCTCTGTAGTCTCCTGCCCTATAGTTTATACCCTTTCATTACCAATGTCCCTCTAACTGGAATTATATTGGCATAATACTATTCAATGTAGCATTTTTAAAATACTGCAACAATGCTTAGGCTATAAGGATCTATTTCCCTAAAATGATGTTTGGATAGTTTTTAATGGTATAAACAACGCTGCAAACAAGGCCATGTGCTACATTGTAACATGTGGTGTGCATTCTTAAGAGTGACTAGTTACAAGTAGTGCACCCAAGGTTTTGATCTGGGTCTTATTTATTTATTTTTACTAATTTAGGAGAAAATCTGGTAGATAAGATTTGCCTGTTTGCCAATGCTACAAATGTATGTAATAGGGTTGATATTCATAGCAGCTGCTGTCATATTAAAAAAAAATACTTTTCCTTATTTAGAAAATTGGTAAAACAATGGAAACTTCAGTTCATTGTTTCCACATGTAAAAAATACACTTGGGCAAGAGTCATCTGTTTGAGTATCCATTGACATTTTCATGTTATCCAGAACTTGAAAAGAGAAGGATTTAGTGCAGCCAGATAGTAGGGAAAGCTGGTCTAATGCTCAATGCTTGGCTGCATAGGCAGAGGTGTAACCAGTAGAAAGAGGGAGAATGTGATCCCACTGTTTAGAAGTGAGACAACATCTGGAATATAGGGTTTAATCTGGAGACCTTGTCTACAAAAAGATATTGAGAAAATAAAGTAGAACAGAGCCCAAGACCATTACAAAAATACAGGAAGTCTTAAGCACAAAATTTATCAGGAGAGATTGAAATAACTAAATTTGTTTAACCTGGAGGAAAGAAGACAAAAGGATGGGGAGCATAACTGAAACCTTTAAATATGTTAAAAAGTTAGATAAGGCTCAGGAGTAAAATAAGAAGCTAAACACAACAGCAAGAGGGCCCAATGTGAAATTAGCCGGGGAGATCAGAAGCAATGTTTTGGCAATATACATAAACTTACTGTTGTCTAAAACACATTTTGGACCATATGTATGAAAACCATTATTCCCAGTAAAATATTGTACTTTACAAAGATTTGGTAGGGGCAAAAGCTCTGCAAGACACTTCTAGAACAATGTAAGTTATGGGAAACAACACTGCTCTGCCTGAAAAATTGAACATCATTTGTTGAGTGAGAGACTTTCAACTCTCATGTAATATATATTGATAGGCTATATCATTATAAAATATACCGAAGGAAAAATTAGCAGTAGTACAAAGAATGCCTCCATAGTGAAAGGGAACTCTCCAGGTAGAAATGATATGCAGTGTCAAGTGATCTGAAGTGGAATTGTGAGGATGCAGGCCATAAGGGTGCTTTCACACAGTGCGTTTTTTATGCATTTTTTTCATGTGTTTTTTGTGCAATTAATGCTGTACATTGCTGCACAAAAAAACTGCAAAAGTCGCTGTAAAAATCACGATTTTAATGCGATTTTTGTGCACCAATGTATTAATTGCTGTGCCTTCCTGCACAAAAAACCACAACAAAAATGCACCAAAAACACACTGTGTGAAAGCACCCTAACAAAAAGCCTTCAATGTTTATTCAATGTTTATTTAAAAGCTTTTATTTATTTAATTAACACAAAATAATTATATTCTAGGGTTCTGAATTATCATTGCTTTGTAATGGTGATGGGTTTTGTATAAATGGTTAATTAATTTTTTTATTAAATAAAAATAAATAAATAAATAAATAAATATGTTTGTGCTATATAGTGTATTTATTTATGTGGGCAGTTATATAAAAATTAGAGAGCCTTACCATACTGATCATCAATATAATAAATTAAACATAGGCAGCTAAATGCAAGCCAATGTTAATGAATGAAAGGTGGCTATTTCCTGCACTGGGGAGATTGTGCAAGTGTTATTTAATTTATATAAAGATATAAAAATAGGCATTGTAATGTAGTGCTTGTTCAAGTTCTATTAACAAACAGGATATTGTTATATTAAAGTGCAGCAAAAGATTCATATTTTACTAATGGAAAATATATTTCAGAATGAATATTTTAATACTAACAATTTCCAACAAAGTTGAAGTTTATAAGAAATTGACTATATCTAGGTTGCACTCCTTTTCTAAGGTGAGGAGAAAAACCTTACTTGTCTTGCCCTTTATTTTGGGGAATATTAGTGTGCTATTTAATTCCAGGCAGTAAAAAGCAATTCTTGGTTAAATATTCTTGTTCAGAGGTCTCAAAAACTAACACAGGAGCATTATTCTCCGTCATAATAATACCTCATTAGAACTCAAGTTTAGAAACTGAATTCATGTGCAAATAGTGCAACAAGAGCTATAAGTTATACTTAGTCATAATAGCGGTCATTTTTTAATATGATGACCTAGTTCATTATTTACAAAACAGACATGCACAATGCACCGACTTATACAAACAAAATACACTTAGTTGTGACATTAGAATAAACCTACTAAAAGGTTTTTAATAGATTACATGAGATCCTGTACATGTGAAACATATGGGATATCAGTAGTGTATATTACTGATGTTAACCTACTTCTAAGAAAAGTACATTAAATTCACAACAATACCATTCTACACTGTGATTCTTTGCCCAAACTGATTGGCCTTCATTGTCTTGGTCTGCAGGAGCCATCATTTCCTCCCATAGACATAAAATGTTCTAAGACATGCCTAAACTTTGTTGCCATTGGGAAGTTACTCAACTGTCAATAAGTTATAGGCCCAGTTGTCCTTAGAAAAGAGCATTTTCCTAATGCTCAGAGTCAAATTGTATTCCATATTCCATAAACCGCCCAAGTGCAAATCAAGAATACCATGTATCGAGCAAGGAAATTAAATCTTAGCCAGTTTTTGTGATTCTCAAACTAGAAGTTTACCTCTAATCCCTTGAATTCTTTAGGGTACATTTTGTACAAGTGAAGTGAGGTATTACAAGTCTTCCAGTAAAATTATCTTTTTCCCTTTGACGAGTACAATACATAAGTAAAGGTCCAGAAGGACAACACAGATATTCAAAGACTACAAACAATGCTTTAAAAAATTTAAATCTATATCTGAATTGTTCAGCTCACTTTTTTCTCAAAATAAATGAAACTATATAATTAAAAAATATTTTTGTATAATAAAATTAGTGCTCTTTTTTTTTCTAAACTAACTATAGTAGGGTACTTAATTGTAAATGGCATCGATGCTGTGTTCATATGATTCCCATTGAGTATACTTCAGTTTTCTGGGAATAGAACACATACTTCTAGTTTCCTTTCACTGCAATTAACCAGTGTTAAAGAGGGCACTCTTTTTCTTCGTTTGATTCCTATCGTTATAACTGACTTATACTGCTTCTGCAGATGTATCTGTGGACACAGACATGGTCACTTTGGCAATCTTAACGGTGCTTTTAATGCAGCTTTCAGCTGCTCTGTGGACATTACTGTTGTTAGCATGTCTATTCTGACAGTCTGACTCCATGCTGTTATCAAGAGGCTGCGCAGTCCCTTCACAGGAAGGGAACATGCTACAAAATGCATTTCTCAAGTCTTTGCTTCGAAGGGCATAGATGATGGGATTCACAGTTGAATTAAGCAAGCAAAGCATGCTGCAAAAGGCAAACACTGTCTTTACTGTCTTGTTCATCTTTCCAAAAACATCATAAACCATGATAGCAAGAAGAGGACCCCCACAACTTATTAACACCACCAAAATAAGGACCAGCGTCTTGGCTAACCTAATATCCCTACGAGTCTGGTCCGGTCTAGTGATGTGCACCTTCCCATCTTCTGATGTGTGCACTATGATGCTTTTTTGAGTGCCACGTTGCAGCATTCTCACAGCATGGTTGTGAGCTTTCCATAATATATACATATATGCATACACTATAAACAGCAAGAGAACACTGGTTACCCCAATCCAAAACATTAGATATGTTTCATCAATAAGGGGGAAGATATCTGAACATACAGATTTGAGCTTTTTGCAATTCCATCCAAACAGAGGAAGAACAGCTATGACTATAGCTATGGTCCACATCATACAGAAAGCAATGACCGCTTTTGTCCTCGTGACTATTCTTTTATAAGACAAAGGCCTATGTATTGAAATGTACCTGTCTATTGCAGTAAGGAACAGACTGCCAACTGATGCTGTAAATGAAGCAGTGACGCCCCCTAATTTGAACAGAAAAACATTAGGACTGTCTATCCGATGAAAAACATGAAAATCAACAAAACTGTAGACAAAAATGACACTGCCTAGAAGATCAGCCACTGCCAAGCTGCCAATAAAATGATAGGAGGGTCTGCATCTCAGACTACGCGAGTGCAAGATGACACACAGCACAAGCATGTTCTCCAGCACAGTAAATGTACCCAGGGTTATGGAAAGAGCAGCAATTACTAGCTGTTGACTTGGAGTAAGAATCATAAAGCATTCCATGTCCATAAAGTTGTTCCCACACTGTACATTGTCTTCACCATCTTTAAGAGAAGTAATTGTCTTGTTGAAATAATCACTTCCATTGAATGGATCCAGGTGTTGAGTACTTTGACCATCAATTATTTTTTCTTGAAAGGAGGATAAAGCCATTTTCTGTGGGAAATAACCCAGTTTTGAAAAATCACCCTTTGCGTCTTCATACTGAACTTCATTTGGTCCCATATATAAAAGGTCAGTTGTAATTGTTCTGAATGTAGTGTCCGCCAGGCCATCCAAGATAGACTTCATTACCTCAGACTGAAGTTAAGATTCTTCCAGGGGAAAGAATGGCGTGGATGATCACCACCTGTAGTAAACAACATAAAATAAGGTAAGTAACCACACCACCTGTAGTAAACAACATAAAATAAGGTAAGTAAATGGAACAACTGTGGATAGCTGTAAATACAGTTTAATTCCATCATGAGTAAAATTAAGTTCTTTATGTTTAAAGGGGTTTTTCCAACTCGCAAAATCCTTTCTGAGGCCAACTTGTACCTTGCTACGGGCCAGCCCCAGAGAAAAGAGAGATGGTTGCATATACTCTAGCACATTCACTCTGCTATATTCAAAACTCCCATACAGAAGAATAGGAAAAACTGTGTCAGCATGCCCATCCCCTGTTCTCTTAGGCCAGCTCTTAGTGAACTACAAGCTAGACTCGGAAAAGGTTTTACAAGTTAGCAAAACACCTTTTATGTTCCCACAATGGATTTTAACAAGATATTCAGTGCAGATTTCACATTAAAATCCTTGTGTAATCTGACTGCCATTTTCTTGAATGGCCATTTCAAATATGTGGTGAGGAAGAAGCAATGGACATTTCCATTTTTTCAAGCATATCCGCCTTGAAATGGAAATAGGGCTAACTCAGGTCCAAATGAGTGGCGAATAATGCGTCTGTAAAGTAGAAATTCTCGGCATAAATCCAAGGTATTGCCTGCCAATGATTACATGTTGGATTTTTTTCAATAGTAAAGGTTCGATGTGTGAACATAGTCTAAGGCAGATCTGCCAGATCTCTAATACTACTTTATCTGTATTCAGCAAAGAGATGGAAATGCTAAGCGGAACGATATGTTTTTCTATAATGTTTGACACAAATTAATATATTTTTTAAATATATATAAGGGTGCGGACACACAAGCATCCAACCACATATGGTTAAAGGTACTCCTCCATGTGGCTGCCAAAGGCTTCTCGAGTTTGCCAGTATCTCCTGTGGGCATTGACAGCCAGATCATAGCAATGACAAAACTGCGCCATGTACCCCCACCCTAATAATGCTTTAAAGATTTCAAAACTTAATGTTATGGACATGCTGGTGTGTAGCTTGTATAGTTACAGTACAATTATCAGAGCTGTGTCTTGGGATCAGTATTTACCAGGACAAATTTTTAACCTTAAGTAAACAATTAAAGTTCCTATTAAGTGGCAGTAGGCAAAGATCTTGAAAACTACAAAGAACCACTTTTTTATTCTATTTTCCTTAATTTTTGAATGACCTGTTTAGGGTTTACAGACATACACATCAGGGAATAGTCATCCACATGTGACATAACACTGGGTTAAAAATACCTTTTTGTATCTTCTAGTAAAAGATATGCCTTAATGGCCGATCAAATTACTGTCATTTATATTAGGTACACTGGATATTAAGACTACGTCTTTGTGTCTAGTACATGGAAATAGTAGTTGTCATCAATACTGTAATTTAAAGAGCAGACAGCAGAAGAAAGGAGATATCCTGTTTGATCAGAATGATATACAGTACTGTGCAGAGATCTGATTATCATTTTCCTTAAGTAATTTAAGGTGAAAATACCCATTAAGAACAATTCACTCTTTTTTATCATAAAAAAAAATCAGGAAATCTATTTGGTATACTTTCAGACAGAAATGGACAGTACTAAGTTTCAAACTGAATAAAACTAAATGTCTTCACTATCTTGCAATTTTAGACTCATGAATTACAGCAGTGTTCTCCATCAAGAAGATTTTCAGATACACAATACTCCAATAGCATAAAGAGGGGTAAAGTTAAACAATAAAAATATTGGTTACAGAGAACTATGCTAAACCTGGTAGACCAACAAAACTGACACCAACAGATTAATAGTGCTTCTTCTTTAGGAGAAAGGAAATATCAAGTTTCATTCTTCCTTTTGGTATGAAAAGTCTACAAGTGTTTCTATCCATTCTTTAATTACCAAATCAAAGCTTTTTGATCGGACAGTCAACATAGAAAATGTGCACTAAAAAAGAAATCTGAGAAGTTGAATACAATGGTGGGATCCCTGCTTCTAGGTAGTTCTACCCTTGCTTTAGTTGTATCCACATTGTTTGGACACAGATATAACCGTGTACGCTGTACATATGGTAGGCACAGGAAAGCACAGCTAGGCTCCCTATCACACCATTTAGAATTTCACTGTGATATATGTGGTGCAATAATGTCATTATGCATCACTTCACAGAAGCCAAAAGTCAGGCCTGGCCAGAAAAGACTAAACATGGCCTGCATCCCTGGATGTCAGCATAAAAACTGGGACAGATATTTCTTTTTTGCTGCAGGATTTATTCTTTCGTGGAATCATGTGAGGGCACTATAAAGGGGCAATATATTAGGGCACCATGCAGGGGCATTATTATCCTTCATAGTGCTTAAGTTTGAAATTTATTTCCAGATTAAAGGGGCTGTTCTCACTACAAAGATGAACTTTCAACATGTAAGAAATGTTAAAAGAAAACATTTTCCAAGTACATTGCTCATTTCATATTACCTTGGTCAGGAGAGAAGAGATTTTCTCTGGTTACCATCCTGCTCTCCATTCCTGATTAGACAGAGAGCATGGAGTGACGGCAGCTTGAAAACAGAGTGTGTTATCTCTAAGGCTATGTTTACAAGGTTTGTTTCAGGGTGTATTTTGGGGTCTAATTGCGCTGCAACGCGTCCAGATATATGCCCTATAATTACGGTAATCATAGCTTTCGTAGAGAGCGATGATGACCTGCCGTCTTCCCTGCTGCATATTGAACGCTGGCAGAAAGAAGTGACATGTCACTCTTTCCGGCCGAGGACCGGCCCCCATAAGCTTTAGAAGAACGCATTAGGGTATGTGAACATACCCTAACAAACAAATGAGATTAATTACTTTTGATTGTTTAGTTTTTAGCTCTTAAGCATTCTGCACTATAGATTACATCTCCTGCAGTCATGTCAGTGCATTAAGAAGAGCTAGAATATGGAGCTAATATGCTAATAACCGCTATAATACCACCCACAGATTGACCAGGAAGTGTGAATCTGAAGTTGCCTGTGGCTATGTGAAACAGCATAGTGAAACAACCCCTTCATAGCACAATGTGTCGCACTGTTTTTTTCAGGGGCACCATGGCACTTGGGGCACAGTACATGACACTATTATTTTCCCAGTGCATTATAGCACTTTTTCCATGAGCCAGTAAGCACTACTGTTTTTTTGGAGCATAGTGTGTGGCACTATAATGTTCAGGAAGCACAATGTGTGGTGTACATTAAGCATATGTTACTGCTGTTTTTTTCAGAGGTCACAGTTTGTTGTAGTATTATATCCAGGGGGCACAATTGGTAGTACTTTTATAGAATAGTACAAAGTATAGTGATTGCCACTGCTATATCCAGGGACAAAGTGGATGGTACTATTTTTCTCATCTATAGCAAGATGATGGGTGGTACTTGTTTGTATTGCTTGCTGTATTAGCTTGATAATGTATTTAGATAATTTACATTATTCAGGTGTTTATGAGCTTAATTTTGGTACAATTTCTATGTAATGACATTAGCTCTGGTAAAAAATGTAATGATGTACTGAGCTTGGCCTTTCTGCTATATGTACTGAGCTTGGCTCTGGTACTGTATTTATTGTATTGTGTTTATGAAAGGAACTTGGTATTACTTACATTGCAGTGATATGGATTTGTACAATTTTCATTTAGTTGGCTACTTAGATATAATTTGTATTTGCTACATGCAACACACCATGATAACATATTTTTGTCAGTCAAGTAGGGAACCCAATGATAAAAATTTTATCATGAATTCTGACTCTGCAGGAAAGAAAAACAAGCAATGACTGTTTGAGGACAGCATACATAATTTACCTATATTACAGTTTATGCTTTCTTTGTAGATCTGACAGTAAATGCAGGAGTACAATCTGTCTCTCAAATAAGTAATAGAAGTACTGCACAGCAGATTGCAATTATTTTGTTACAGAAGCACTGATCCTTAAAAGGTATTTAGACCTTGCCAACTATTTTTTCAGCCACTGCATGGCAAATGTAATGTTACATATGAGCCATTCAAATTAACGTAATACATGGATAGGCTGGGACCATACAAGCAAGACTCTCTTTTTGTTCTGAACAATCTGCATGCTATGCCAGTGTGCAATATACCAAAAATGATTTCCTTCCTGAAAAGTTTAGTATCTTGTGTCCTATAAGAACCATAAAATATGTCTTGCTCAGATGTTCAGTAAGGTTTAAACAAAAGCTGTAAAATGGAATCTGCTTTAGAGGACTGCAAAGAGTTGAAGTATGCATGCCTGGAGTCTACACAATCAGATTTGTACAATTACTTTTTTTCTTTAACATCCTTCATAGTGTTTCCATCAGATTTTCACAGGGCTTGTTCTTCAATGCGCTCTATAGTGCTCCTATCAGACTTGCATAATGTCTGTCTTTAATTGCTCTCTGTAGTGTTCCTATCAGTGAAGTGTACATCATGTGCTCAGTCGATAACCTAACTGTATGTGCCATCTACAATTTTATCCAAATGCTCTATTCTTAAGCAGAACATGAGTATTCTGCTTACTGTACATTACAAATACAAAACCATAGGTACCACACAGTAGAATTCAGTAATTATTTAAGAGCTTTAAAGTCTCTACTACTAAAATATTCATAAACTTTCATGCCGTCTTTGTCTATCCCATTAGCCCACAAACCATTCATCAAATATTGTTTTTCAGCAAAACCACACTTTAATTTCTATTTCAAGCAGCTAACGAAGAAGACACAGTTATTGTCAAAGATTCATTGCTAACAAGTGCACTGTAAATCTAGGCGTTTCTATAACCTAAGTTACATTTTCACTCTTGGTTTTCTACAATTCTAGCTATATCAGTACTATTATCATCATATATTATATATATTGGTGTGGTTGCATATACAGTAAACAGCTATATTGTCAGCGATGCTTCATAAATATGGGTCTCTACAGAGGCTGCTTCAGATCTGTAGTTGGAATTTAGCCAGCTACAATCAAATACAGTTTCAAAATTCTTCTAATCCTGAAGCAATGGGATAAAGGTCTAATTTTTTGCATGATCTATGGCTAAAAACTGGAACATGGAACAAGGGTTCACCCATATAGTAGCACTGCTATTTGATTTTGAGTCTGGCACATAATTGTAAGCAAAAACAACACAATATATTCACTCCGAAATATAGCACTGTAGAAGCGGCACTAAAATTAGTATAACAACACTGACACTAAAATATTTTCTCTACCGCTTGGTATAATTGCACTTAATATAATTTCTCTTACTAAGAAACGTAAATCTCCTCCAGGATTAGGATAAAGATTGTATCAATGGCACTTGGCAGCTCATTCTGAGTTGAAATATATTTTCCACCATTCTTTCACTGTACAAATCACTAGTCAGACTGCAATTGGACTATTATGTGCTGTTTTGCTCACCAGTGCACAAGAAAGACATGGTGAAGCTTGATGATATTTAAAGTTGGACAACCAAAATAATGAAATTAATGACTAAACTACAGTACCCAGAAAAATGCACTATCAATAACAAAGGGGCAGCCTTGACATCAGGAATGAAGGTTTCTACACATGCAAAGAAGGGGATTCTTTACTGTAAGAGCAGTGAGACTCTGGAGCTGTCTGTCAGAGTAAACAATCAAGGGAGACTCACTAAAAGGTTTCAAAAAAGCCTGTATGCATTTCTGGAGTATAATTTTAAAACTTATAGTGACTAGATATCTGAAGAAAGGTCATTGAATTGGGGACTTATTCTGATACTATAGACTTGTGTGTGCTCCAGCACCATTAGGAATAAGAGAATGAAACTAATAATAACTACTTAAAAACAAATGGCTGCCATCTCCTTCTGACGCATTTTGAGTCCTTCAGCTTTAACTCTTTTCTACAAGAGCCAGCGTCAGAGGGAGATGGCAGTCATTTGTTTTTAAACAGTTATTAGTAAAGTTTGAATATTTAGGGCGACATGTATGAAATTTGCCGTTGAGACGTCAAATTTCATGCGCATTATACTGCCATTGAATGCGTCTGATTGATGAACCCGCTCTACAGTGG
Source organism: Phyllomedusa bahiana (assembly GCA_025379985.1). Taxonomy (NCBI): domain Eukaryota; kingdom Metazoa; phylum Chordata; class Amphibia; order Anura; family Hylidae; genus Phyllomedusa; species Phyllomedusa bahiana. The sequence continues at coordinate 51,820 of JAODAL010005941.1, read as the reverse complement.
GTCATAAATCAGGTGCTTTCTAGCGCTTGGTACGACATTTCTGGCTCAGGTAAACCACTTTGAAAGTGGTATACATGTCGTAACGAAGCTATAAATCTATAGCTGTGCTGTGGTTCTAGTGCGCCCCGACTCCTGCACAACCCCGAAATCAAGCGCATTACAAAGTGCTGTGAGCGCTATGTAATGCATCTGATTATGGCGTGCAGGCTATTTAAAATGTAGCGAATGGGAGCTTGATATCGGACTGAAAAGACGTGAGTGTTGTCTACCATTTTATATTGCATCAAACTCAACCTATGCACTGGTTTCCATATGGTCTATGCAGTATATATATATATATATATATATATATATATATATATATATATATATATATACACATTTGAACGGACCCTATACGCACTAGTAAAGACACCTGTATACAGTGTAAAATGATAGTCAATAAATACATTTGTATACTATAAAGTAATCCCTATAGAAAATGCTCGAATAGGTCCCTATTTGGTTTGACAATGGTTTGGGTACCAGGCTGACCTTAGACATGGTGGCTCTGTGGTTGCACTGCTGCCTTGGACTTCTGGGATTTTGGATTCAAATTTCATCAAGGATAACATCTTCATGTAGTAGTATATGTTCTCTCTGTTGTTATGTGGGTTTTCTTTGGGTACTCTAGTTTCCCCTACACTTCAAAAACAAGATAGTGATAAGCTAATCTGGAAATTAGAATGTGAATGATAACAATCTTTATACAGTGCTCTAGAATATAACAGCACTATATAAACAACTAAACCCAATTTCTTTTCCCTACCCCTAAGTTGGAGTTACGGTTAGGTTTTTTTTTTTTTACAGATGTTTAAGAGTTAACTTACTGCCATTTCTTGTTACCAGACCACAACCTATGTTATTGTAACCTAACATGTCATTGGACTGGAAGAGAGGCTGCTCCCATCTGTGTCACATACAGGTAATACTGTTTGGAGTGGTCTTATAGCCTTTACCTTTAAAACGTTTGTCTATAATGTTATTTTTAATCTCCTGAGATAACTCTTTCCTTAGTTTCCTTTGGTCCATGTTCACTGTGGCACACACCATGATACCAAACAGCACAGTCACTACTTTATACACTTTAAATAGGCAGAATAGCTGATTACAAGCTTGAAGACAGACACCTGTGATTCTTAATACAAGACATGTCTCTATGGTCAAATCTTTTCTAGGGGTACCATCATTTTTTCTAGGACAGCTTCATACATTTTTTTTATTTATTTTTTAGGTTAAACCACAATTAAAATGTAATGTCTGATTTTCATTAGTTGATTTTCAATAAATTTAAATGTGCTATTATTTTAGTCTGTTTCAAGATTTTGTCCATGTGTGTACTTCCAATAGGTAGCACTACAGATACAGTTGTTTTCATTCTGCAGGAGCTAATTTGCAACCACATAAAAACAGTAAATGCACACCTGGGAGACACCATAAAAAATAGCTACTTAATACTGTTGTAATAATGCTTTAAAGGATCATTACAACCAGAGGAAAAGACCAGAGGGATGTAAGCTTCTATCCTGCAATACTGTCATTCCACACAGATACTAAAGAGTGTTCACCCTAAAAAGAGCAGTTTTGTTCCAGAATATCAGTATATAATACTATAGCAATCTCTTTCACCTAAATCGTCTAAATACATTTCCTCAGAGGAAGTCTTAGTTTATCATGGGACCAACAAACGGGGACAGGTACTCTGCAATTTGAAACAAAACCATTAAACTTACCGCATAGAAAATACTAATGCCTGGTCCTGACTTGGCGTACGGTGCCTGTAGCTGTGCCCTCCCCACCCACAGCCAAGTGGAAAGGGAAAAAATAGATTTTGTTTTTAAGGTGAATTTGTATGTAAGTCGGAACAGGTGAATTTATTAAATATAACTCCAGCAAGAAAGTTTTTTCTTTAGTGTTAGATAGTGCAGGGAAGGGTTTTTACGTTTGTTTTGCTGTCTGTGCCCCTGTTAAGAAGATTTAACCTCATTTTCACCTCATTTGCTGCTGTGGCATGCTGGAACTTGTCGTTCCACAGCTACTATCTGCTATGGAACATGGAAGTGCCAGCATTTCCCACAAGTCTCCGTTTGTAACTAGGGGACAGATGTAAGTCAGGACGGTGTAAGTTGAGGACTGCCTGTAATATTAAAACATGGCTAAGGGCGAGCTCATGAAGAAAGTCACTTGTCGTGAGCTTGCTTGGTGGGTATCTAAGGTGTATTATAGGCTGTCTGTACACATATCCATCGTTACTGTTATGGGTAATGTAATGGGGGAGACCAGAGCAGAGCAAGAGAGAAGACAGGTGAGTACACGCTGACAGAAGGGACAGGGGCCACAACAGTAACACAGGCACGTCCAAGGTCCGGACCAGAGACTACAGCATGAACCGTTACAGTTTCCCCCCTAAAGACCTCTCTTCTTCCGCACCAGCTGAATTCCTAGGGAAACAACAGGATCAAAAAATGGTCTGCTTTCCTGACCCTGGGGACCCACAGCAGGTACAGAAGTGGATGGCAGGAGGAGAGGTGGAAGGGATTGCACCAGATGGGGAGGTTTGAGACAACACCAGTGGCATTGGTGGTTACAATAGATAACCTAACCTGTTTTACAATCCGATGCTGGAGCGTGCAGCTGTGACCACAGGAGACCCAAGAGAATGTAGCAGAGGAACAAGGAAGAACATAGAATGCGATCTTCTCCTTGTGGGACCTAGGTATGGAGCAGAACCGATCCTTTCAGAATTTCCCCATTGATGGAGGAAAATAATAGAGGCTTTTCTAGACAGAAGACAGGTAGGCAGTATTTGGAAACCAGAGATGGATAGATAAAGTTCCCTGTGGTACCAGAGTCAAGAATAGCGGAGACTTGAAACGTGAAGCTAGATGCTGAATTGAGAGTGACCAGTGTGATCAGCAGGGGCGTCACTAGGCATTTTTATTCGGGGCTCGTGCCCCGGATATAATGCCTGCTGCCCCAAATCTTTCATTCCCCAGCCGTCATACAGTAACGCAGCGCCGCATTGTTGTTCTCTAGGAGAACTAAAGATGCGGCGTGGGTGGCTACTGTATTCATTGTGCGCCGCTGTGGATTCCTGTATGCTGCGCACAGCGCAGGGTTAGGAGGAGAGCAGCGTACCTCCTATGCTGTGTGCTGGGGCTGGGAGGAGCAAGGCTCCGCCTCCTCCAGTCACTGAGCCCCGGGATTCGGCTCTTTCTCCTCCAGCCACTGAGAGAGCCCCGGGCACCCGACTCCGCCTCCTCCAGTCAGTGAGCCCCGGGCGGCGGCTCCGCCTCCTCCAGCTACTGAGAGCCCGCGCACAGCAGCCAGCAGACTTACTAGGTATTTATAGCAGTTTCAAAGCTGATTTTAAATTATACTGTCATGTCTGGTGGGGGCAATATAATTTACCTGCACAGTAACTGTCAGCTCTGTGGGTCACCCTGACCCACAGTGCTGACAGTCTACAGTTATATTGATCAGCTCAATCATGGGTCAGCAGTGTATATTTGACCCATAGAGCTGATCAGTATATATCCATATTATATATATTATATAATATATATATATATATATATAATATATATATATATATATATATATATATATATATATATATGGATATATGCAGCTACTTTAGAGGGGCACTATATACAGCTACTTTACAGGGGCACTATATACAGCTACCTTACAGGGGCATTATATACATCTACCTTACAGGGGCATTATATACATCTACCTTACAGGGGCACTATATAAAGCTACCTTACAGGGGCACTATATACATCTACCTTACAGGGGTACTATATAAAGCTACCTTACAGGGGCACTATATAAAGCTACCTTACAGGGGCACTATATACATCTACATAACAGGGGAAGTATATACAGCTACCTTACAGGGCACTATATACAGCTACCTTACAGGGGCATTAATATACATCTACCTTACAGGGGCACTATATACATTCTACCTTACAGGGGCACTATATACAGCTACCTTACAGGGGCATTATATACATCTACCTTACAGGGGTACTATATAAGGCTACCTTACAGGGGCATTATATACATCTACCTTACAGGGTCACTATATACAGCTACCTTACAGGGGCACTATATACAGCTACCTAACAGCGTCATTATATACAGCTACCTTACAGGGGCACTATATACAGCTACCTAACAGGAGCATTATATACAGCTACCTTACAGGAGCATTATATACAGCTACCTAGCAGGGGCATTCTATACATCTACCTAACAGGAGCAATAAATACAGCTACCTAGCAGGGGCATTCTATACATCTACCTAACAGAGGCATTATATACAGCTACCTTACAGGGGCACTATATACAGCTACCTAACAGGGGCACTATATACAGCTACCTAACAGGGGCATTATATACAGCTACCTAACAGGGGCATTATATACATCTACCTAACAGGAGCAATAAATACATCTACCTAACAGGGGCATTATATACATCTACCTAACAGGGGCATTATATACATCTACCTAACAGGGGCATTATATACATCTACCTAACTGAGAGGCAATATATACAATTACCTGTGGGACATTATATACAGTTTCCTATCTATGGAGGGACATTATATATAGCTACTTAAGGAGGGGCATTATAAACAGCTACTTAAGGAGGGGACCTATATACTTATTTACTATAAACACTACAAAAACTATGACCATACAGAAATAGGGAACGGGTGAGGAGCTGCTGGAAAAGGAGGAGTCTAAGATGTGTGTGTTAAATTCTACAGAGACGAGTCATGACCGGGACAAGTGTTCATGGCAGTCTGGGCCAAAAGGAAGAAAACAAGGGGAGTGACCACTCCGATCAGAAAAAACGTCATCAGTGAGTCGCTGCCTGTAACTACACTATAATTACTAATATGTCTGTAGACCCTGTGTACAACTGGTAGCACTGTGTGGTGCTTTCATGTGCTCATGCTCTGTCAGTATTATTTGGTCCTTACGCAGTGGTAGAATTGGTATTGATGTTCTTGGAATTTATGGTATTGTTATAATAACAGTATGGCAGTTGTATGTGTGGTATATCTGTTCCATGTATCGGTGTATTATCTGGTGACCGTATTGTTTGGAGGTGTTACACTAGTGTACATAAATGAGTGGTTTTGAAAAGGCAATTTGTCAGCGCTGACTTTCCTTGTACAGTGACTGCTGAGATGATGGACAGGATGTATGTGAAATTTACAGAAAATCATTGACAGAAAAATATATACAGAAGTTCACAATGTGGCGTGAAAAATACTGTGTGAACCCCGCCCTACTGAGCAAAACATAACACACAGGGCCCGGGCCCCAGATGTTTTAGGACCCTAGCAATGCCCCTGCAAGAAACATTAGAGAACAAACATGCTATAACCATAGATGTAAGAACACAAGCTGGTGGTGGCAGCATTATCATCTGTGAAATGTTTTCATGGCACTCTCTGGGCCATTCGTCCATGTGGAAGACACTCTCAACTAGTTTGGTTATGACTCCATCCTTGCAGATCACGTACAATAATACATCTTTCTTTTCTCTGGGGTGGATGGGATCTTCTGGCAAGATAATGCAATATGCTATATAGCTAGAAATCTCCGACATTGGTTGGAAGAGCATAACCAAGACTTTTAAGTTCTACCCTGACCCCCTGGTTCCCTAAACTTGAACCACCTTGATCGTCCTATTCACTCTATGGATTCTCAGGATATTAGCTGGTGGTCATCATAATATCACTCAACTGCGTACATTGTATGGAAATATTACTTATTTATTTTTTACATTGTTTCTTAGACATTTGAGGAAAAATAATGTGACTGTGGGAAAAATATTTAGATGAAATTATACGGTAAAGTGTGTGACAGCTGGTGACATGTACCTTATGTAAATGAAGTGTTACTTTTCACTACCCAGCAATGTATGACAGCTGTGCCTTGTTAAATGAAGTTACTTGCTTCCATTCAACTACCAGCTAAACAGGTGTGTGTGTATACATATATATGGGCCAAAAGTAATGTATGCGACTAGTTACTCCATACAGGTGGCGTCTTTTCATCAGCAACAAAGTTTTTTTTTTTTACATATTTTTAAATATATTTCAGTACTTGTGTTCAATACTTTTTACCAGTGTCATTTCTTATTATGACACAACTTAATTTACACCAAAAATCAAAAATTCCAAAGGCACTAACAGATTTCAACATGCAAAAAAAACAAACAAATATCCCAACATTTGAAATACAGCATACAAATTCATTCCCACAGCATCGTTCCTCTCCAGCTTCCTGCTGGGCTGAGAGAGTACTCTACAGCGGCGGCATGTGGCTGATCAGTACAGCTGGCACCCGTCGCCATCAGCAGGGACGGAGCCGGCTCCATCCTTGCTGGTAACACCTCCCTCCAATAACCCCCTTGCAAATAATTGCAGGGGGGATTAGTTGCCATGGCAGCTGGAAGCCTCATGCAGGCTTTTGCACCTGCCAGGTGCAGTATGTACTCTTATTACACCTTGCCGTAAAAGTCCAATCTATTAAACCATAACATCATTTATCCCGTACGCTGTACAGCATAGAAGAAAAAAAATTCCAAGCACCAAAGTTGTGTTTTTTTGGTCATTTCATAGCCCCAAAAAAAAATCGTTTAAAAAAAGATTAAAAAAGTCGATTCCCCTAAAAATAGTCCCAATAAAAAAGTCATTACCCCAAAACTTTTCCCTTCAAAATTTTTTACCCTTTTTTTCCCTTTTCCCCAAAAACCCTAGGGCTTTCTTATGGTCCAAAAATTTTGGAAAATTTACATACATACTTTAAAAACCCTTTTCCCAACTCCCTATTTGGAATATATTAAAATGCTGGTTAAAACTTTTTCCCCTGGGGTTTTAAAATTCCCAGAAAAACCCTTTGGGCCCTCACCATTGGTCAAAAACCCATGTAAAAAAGTTTTTAAAATTCCCAAAATTTTTAACAAAAAAAATTGCAAAAAAAGGGGTTGAGAACAAAATTTGAGGGGCTCATTTAGGGCGACATTTTAAAAAAGGTTTTCCCCATTTTTTTTGGCGTTTTAATGCACCTAACTGACCCGGGTTTTTACAAAGTGTAATGCACCTAATGAATGTTTTTAGGTGCTTTTGGTTCATAAAAATTCCCACTTTTCAAAATGCGCCTAACATGAAGGTGTTCTGGGGGTTTTTTTTGGGGGCGTTTTTGGGAGGCGTGTCACCCCCACACTCGAATATTAAAATATAGAATTTTGGTTGGCAAAAACTAGGGGCTTTAAATGCTTTCGCGGGCCCAGACCTTTTTAAAATGTGGTTCCCTGAGCCTGGAAGTCGGAAAAGGGAGATTTGTTAAAGGGGAAAAAATTTTGCCCAATTTTTTCCCCAAACCTCACCCCAGTACATTGAAAAAAAGTAATTTTTTGATTTTTTAAACCCCCCCAAATTTTAATAAAAAATTTAAAATTATTTTAAATTTAAAAAAAAAAATTTTTTTCATAAAAAATTAATTTTAAAGATTTATAATTAGAGAAAAAAATTTTTTAAAAATAATCTATTAAATTTTCAAAAATTTTTTGGAAAAAAACTTTTTTGGGGGTATTCTAACCCCAATGTTTTTTGTTGATTTTTAAATTTTTATTTTGACTACATTAAATTTGAAATGTATTTTTGCTGCTCTCACCCTTTATTCCACATGTGGCAAGAGCTAGCACACCACAAGTCTTAATGGGACCTGTGGTCCTCCAAGCAGGATCAGTACCATAATTTCTATTCACTGACATGCTATTCTAATGACTTTTCTTTTATTTCCAGCCTATCTATAGCCTTTATACATGTTTGGCGCATTACTGATGCGTCTAAGTTTCGTAATGCGCCCAACACATAGGCGAGGTGAGTCAAACTTTACACAGTATTTATGAATGCACAAAACCACTTTCATACATCTGGCGCGTTATACACTGAAAATGAGACTCGACAATTCACTTTGACGCGCCTTCCTTCATACATGTCGCCCTGAGTGATCAAGTTACATGCTGCCCTTGGAAGACTGTGGAAAGAACACAGGCAGTTTGGGTATGTGAACATGGCATATTTTTTCACGTATTTTGTGCGTATTAGATGAAAAAATATGCCCAAAACAATGTGCAAAACACTTGTCATAGACTATAATGTAAAAGGTGCTACTCATTGGTTTATTCTCAAAGTACTACTAAATGTAACTAAGAAAGCAGAATGGAGACTTTGAATTTTGGTCTCATTATTTGTATCACTATTGCACTTATTGGTTTATGTTAATTGCATTCCATTTCATAAATCTTCAATAAAAATACAGTTAAACAAACAAAAAAAAATGTCCATATTTATGCACACGACTGAAAATAATTGACATGCCAATTCTTTCAGACATATATGCGCCGTAAATGAGTAAAGTATTGGAAACAGAAATCTGCCTCAGGCCATTTCGTGTTGACATCAAGTGCAACAAACATGGTTACAGCATGCCATTACGCTGCGGAAATAATAAGCTGTGTGAACATCCCCTAAGTTGCAGAATGAGAAAGAGGCAGATAGAGAAGCTGCTCAAAGATCCAGTGTTATATCTTACCCAGTGTTTGATTCACAGCTTCCACTGCTCAGTGCTGCTCTCTACTATCCTCCATCCTGCTGCTGTTCCTAAGGGTCTCCGATAAAAATATAGCGCAACTTGACCTTCTTGTGTATATGTGCGTGTGCATAGTGCATGGGAGACACCATAGCAGCTAAATTTTATCCACTGGCTCAGGGACTACTGAAAATTATAGATGAGGCCTGCAGAGGGGTAAACTGGTGAAAAATGTCATGTATTACTTAAATATTGCCTAGAAATAGCGCTACTCCTTGTGCACACGGCGGCTTATCCGGTTAGAATTGGTTGTTGTAACTTGATCCAAGCAGCAGCTCTGTTAAGATGAGCAGAAGAGGAAGGGGGAGGGAGTCTCCAGAGATACTGCTTCCAAAGCTCCCACTCTGTTGCTAGGATTTGACAGATTTGCAGAAGTTGTAACTGTCTAGTGTGTGCCACTATATGTGTGTGCAATGTGTATACATGTGTTTATGTAAGGTGTTTATATATATATATATATATATATATATACACTCAAGAAGTGTGTAATTTTATGTGTGTAGGTTAAAGTATGTGCATATGTATATATCTTATGTGTATATTTGTGTGTTAGTAATTTATGTGTTTCTGACTACTGCTGCACTGATGTCTATATTCTTTGCTCAAATGTCATGTCAGATATATTTTTATGATCCTGTCTATTCTGCTCTCATTAATCTTGCAATGAAATTGATTTGGTTAAAAAAGTAATATATGTGTATATCATATACTGTAGCAGCACTATGTATTAGTATGTACTATGTACTATTCAACCCCTTTTACGAACTTCATCTGTTTACAAAAAAAAAAAAGACAAAAAGAAAAATAGCTCAGCGTAACTTATTTATGAAGTTGTTTCTCCAAATTCAACACATAGGGGGACATGTATGATCAGGTTTTTCACCCTGTTCTGGCATAAAATGCGCCTAAGTGAGCCAGCTACGATGTCTAATGCGCCTAATGAATGTGTTAGGCACATTGTTCGTTAGATTCAACATTTTATAATGCGTCTAACATGAGGGGGCGTTCTGGGGGCATTATGGATGCATTTCACACCACACTCGTATTATTAGACACATATATGAATGTGGTCCGGCAAAACTAGGCGCTTTACTGCTCGAACAGGCAGACCTATTTCAATGTGGTCTGTCTGAGCCTGAGGAGTCGAAGTGAAGCTAGATTTGCCATTAGGGCACAAAATGTCCCTTATTTCTCAACTTACACCAGTACAATAATAAAAAGTAATTTCTGATTATTATCAAACTGTATAAAATTAAATTATTTAAATTTAATAAAAATGTTAAACATATAAAATTAAAAATAAATATATATATATCCCAAAAATATAAAAATATCTCCTATAAAATGTATTTACAATTAAAAGAATCTAAAACTAATTTTACATTAAATAACCCACTGATGATATTGTTCAGAGTATACAATTTTTAATTTTTACTACATTAAATTTGAAATTTATTTTTGCTGCTCTCACCCTTTTTTCTACATACAGCAAGAGCCAGCACACCACAGGTCTTGCTGGGACTTGTTGTCCACCAAGCAAGATCAGTAGCATAGTTTCTATTCACTTACATGGTATTCTAATGATGTTTCTCTTATTTCTAGCCTATCTATAGCCTTTATACATGTTAGGCGCATTACTAACACACCTAAGTTTCGTAATGCACCTAACACATAGGTGAGGCGCGTCGAACTTTAGACTCCATTTATAGTCACCCAAAAGCCACTTTCATACATTCAGACGGATTATACACTGAAAACGAGACTCAACAATTCACTGTGAAGCGCCTTCCTTCCTACATGTCTCCCCACATGCCTCCGAATGCAATCTAAGAATTCGTCAACTCCCAACTGACATGCGTCTTCGGTACTTAGGAGAGCGCCCATTTGCATATAGATTACATGCATCATTTTATGGATGAAAAAGGGCATTCAAAATGAAATATTACACATCCTATAAAATAAATCAATATAAATTACGCACTAATGTATATAAACTTTATACTCCTAAAACAGTTTATGAATTGACTGAGTAAAAATTATTAAATGAGTTAGCCATACCAAAATATAGTGACAGTGAAATCCAGTCTTACTATTTTTCTAACCTGATGATTTCCATTAGATCTCGTGAGTTATACTTTATGTCAAATAAAAAATAGTTGTATTTCTGTTGATAAACTACAGATGGTGTAAGTGCAACACTTTTATCAAACCGAATTTTTTTGGTCCAATCTCTAACACTATTGGGTGACAAGAACCTTTCAGGACTACCCTCTCTGACCTACTAGTGCCCTTCTGCCCTTTTAGTATATGGCACAAGTAGAAAACATAACAACAACCCATTTTGATCTTTGCATTGGGGCCCCATCTATTCTATGTATGTCACTGATTAGTCTACTGCATTGTTTCACCTACAAGAGTGTTTTTCCCCAAACTATTTCCTGGTTGGTTTCAACCAAATACTACATACTTATAACATATGTATGAATAATAGATTAAAAAGGAACAGTTCATGTTCACAGGAGAAACAGGCAGCTTTAAATGTCATATCGGTACATATAAGACTACTGCTTCCTTGTCTCCAAACATGTCATTGGGAACCCGTTACTATAGAGTTTCATTTGCTTTAATGTTGTTGCCATCAGGAAATGCATTTGCCAATTTCTGTCAGTAGAAACTGTTTTCTTTAAAGCAGATTCAATTATTTTTATTTTTTATGTAATTTACAAGCTGATGCATGAGAAAAACAAGGCAGAAACTCTCCATCTATCCAAATACAAAAACAGTCTCAAAGTGTACTACTAATGGTGCGTTCCCACGGCAGAGGACAAATACCAGTCGGTTTACCCGACCGGTATTTGTCCTGCTTTGCGGCCGTCCCCACAGCCACGGGGGGGAAGGGGAGCGGCAGCTTTTCTCCCCTTTCACATTCACAAGCACAGGTTCCGTCCGAAAACCAGACGGTAGATTGTGCTTGTAGAATGTTTTGCGGGTGGACCACGGGCGGAAAAACCACCGCACGGAAAACCCGTCCAGTGGGGACTGCTGCATGGGTTTTCCATAGAGCCCCATTGTGCTCATTTTCGCCCAGTTTTTTAGGCGGTCTGCAAAACCGCAAACCGCCTGAAAAACCGGCCGAAAACCCGTGCAGTGGGGACATGCCCTTACTTGATAAAAAAACAATACAGTCTGAAGGCAGTTTACCTATGTTTTACTGTAAGCTTGTATCAATAGGCTTAAATTTTATTGATGAACTTTATTTAGTAATCTCACAGAATTAAGATATTCAATAACTACCACACGCATACTCCTTCAGGGCCTTATATATTGCTGTAGCAACTGAAACTAACTATATATTCTGAAGCTGCGTGACCCCCTTTCCAACTTAAATTATGCTGTTTATTTATGTTAAATGGATAATCATGTTTCATTGATTAGCTTTAAACATGTAGCAAAGGTAAATAAAGACTATTACCAAAAACATTGCTGTTCTGATTTTGCTAAATTTCAGAGTTTTTACAGTTCATATCTCCTACTTGTTTACAAAAGCTTCCCTAGGTTACCGACCACCTCTCTCTGCTCTAGCAGGGGTGGGGCTGGGGACATCATTCCCTGCTTTGTCTTATCAGCTGGACACAGCTTGCCTCTCAGTCTCTGCTTTTACAGTATCTTTAAAAAAAAAAAAAACTTGACCCCCTCCACAGAATAACTGATCCGGGAGAAGCCTTGTGCTATCCTATCAGGTCTGCAGAGCCCAAAGCTGTGTATTTATCAAAGATGAGTCACTCAGCAGCTAACAGTGTGTCTTAGTGGCATGTAAATTTTCCTCTCTCACTAGAAGCTTCTTCTCATGATGACAAATAATAGCTCTGCTAGCTGAAATATATAACAAAACATCCTGCCTGGAAAGTAGCCTTTTGTTTCAAAATTCCTCCATCACCAATGATGCTCTAACAGCTAGGAGATAGCATAGCTGAAATGTCAGTCGCTGCTGTAGAACTACCCACAGCCTGCACAAAAGATATGAACCTGAAGCCAGATTTAAAAAGGGACATCACCTTCTATTAATGAAAAATGATGAAATTATGAAAAATATAAAAAGCAAACAAATGTAGTTAATCGATACATACACACAGGCACACTTGCTACATATATATACTCAGACATGTACCCTTACTAAATGCGACATGAGCATGTGTACACTTACATTAAATAGGTACACACACAAGCACACTTACACGATATAGACAAACATATGTACACTCATGACAAAAATACACTCTGTACATACAACTACTTACAGGAATCCACACATACACACACTCGCTACATACAGGCAAGCACATAGATTCACTTCATACATGTACATAGAAATTCACTGAAACAGGCATGCACATATGAACAGTGGTCCATCAACATACAATAGTAATAGGTTCTCGGATGACAATTGTATGTAGAAAACATAAGTCTATAAGTCATAAGTTAATTGATTTTAATGCCCCAAAAAGTCAAACATAATGTAAAATGAGTTTTGAAAAAATGAAGCAGATAAACACAGATAAAGCAAGTCCTAACATCAGAAATAGCAGCTGGAAGCTGGAAATCTTTCTGTGTTGAGGACAGAAGCTTTTTTGGGTCATTTACTTTATACACAATGTACCAGAAAAAATGGAAAATGTTGCCCAAAGGAGCTGCTCATACTGGCACAAGCAAAGAGCAGTACAGAACATGTTGTACCATACTGTTCTATAGAGAGGCACTGCGAGACTACCAATCACTGCATGCTCTTCACTAATACAGATAACACTGAGGAACGCTCATTTTGGTGCCTTAAAAGTTGGAACCAGTTTGAGTATGTATGGGCACTGATTCAGAAAATGACACCCATTTTCCCCTATCAGCTCTAGTTTTGGAGATCTGGCATTGCCACCTTGCCAAGCATATGCTGCTGAAAGTAGTGGTCTCAATAATGTACTACAGAAATGTTGGAAATTCATGTGAAACAGAAAAGACATAAATGTTAGAACAGTTAAAGAACACATGCAAACAAAAACATGAGTGCTTGAGAAAATTCAATTCATCTGCACTTCATATCTATAGCAAATTAATCACAAGAACAATGTACAATCATGTAATCAACATCTTATAAACTAGAGGTACTAGAACAAAATGGATGGGATTTTCAGACTCTGCAGCACTTAAATACCCAGAATAAGGTCAAAATTTCTAGACACCAAAAAGCATATTTTTTTGTTCCCCAGTGTAATTGGTTGGATCTTCCAGTCACATGTCCTGCAGATCAGTAGTGTCTGTGATACTCTATGGTTAGTGTGGTTTCAAGATACAATGTCACAATGTATGGTGAAAATATTGTATTTTGAGATCATTGTAAGTCGAGGGAGCACTGTATATGCATACTTTCTAAATACAGGCATTCACTACAGTTACACACATGCACACTCACTACATACAATGAAAAACATATGCACACTCAATGCATACATTCTTGCATACATTTGAACAAATATATTTACAATCACTTATATACAAGGAGTGCAGTCCCGGCAACATGGACAGGGGAGCACTGGACAAGATATTCATAGTTTATATACGTATATTTATGTCGGTATGGGGTGCTTTGGGCCCACCCATAGAGTTAATTATTGGAGCCTACCAGTGGAGTTGATTCTTGGAGCCCACCAGTGGAGTTCACTGGGCTCACCAGTAAAGTTGACACTACACTTACTGCACATAAATATTGCACTCTGCCTCCCTTTCTCTGCATTTCTTCCCAAAAAGCGGCCCCAGGATTACCATGTCCATGGGCCCACCATGACCAGGGCCTGGTTACATACAGATATACAGATATAGTTTGGCTCAAATCTTGCATTTAAAATTCATTAACCCATAAATAAGTCTGAATATTACCTCAAATACACTAAATGAGTCTAAAATAAATGTGTCCCACAGTAGTGGCTAAGGGTTCATGTAGCACATTCTGCCCACATTACCTAAATACTGGGGGGGGACCCCAAACTAATACATGGCGGCATTAAATGTCTAAATTGCACAGTTGCCAAGAGGCTACTTTTAGGGGTAACACCACCCACCAATCCTGGGTCACTCATGCTATGTATTCAGCATTGACAGCTATTTCTTCTTATCCCCAATGAAATCTTAATCAACTGCCTGTCAGAAGTGCCATGCCACCCTGTTAGTTCTGCCACCCTAGACACCTGCCCTTTGGTGCACAGTACCAAATACGACCCTAGTCTTTTAATACCTGCACCCTTGCCAAGAACAACATTAAAATGTCTAATTCATCACTTTGGAACTGATAACCACTCAACACATCTGTTTACTTGTACAATTTTAGCTTCAAAATGGCAATAATTTGGTATTATGCATGTTATTCTAAAACCAAAACACTTACATTTGCATAAAATGGCTTTAATACCTCCAAGCTGCATCTAATCATAAAAATCACCATTGCAAGACTCATGAATCTTAAAAAAGGGCAAGTATCCCCAGGAGGGCTGTAAGGATTTTACAGCTTTCATAGCAGATTTGAAAAATCCTTTGAGGGAGGTTCTTGTATTTCCAGTGAAAGCATAAGCCTTCTCTGCTGCTTCAATAATCTAGCAAGCCTGTGTTTTCCTCCTGATGACTCCATGTAGCACACACTCTGTATATATGTGGTATTATGGTATACTGGGCAGTAATATTGGTTTCTCAGCAGTGCACTTGTCTGGGGTAGCTATGATCTTGTACAAATCTCCAACCTATCTAATGCAAAACTCTTCTTTATAGCTGTTATTTGCCTTATTTTTCTGGTATACTTATAATCACATTACTGAGGTTTATAATTGGCTTTAACTAGGTAAAAATAAAGAAAAGTTTCAATATTTTCAATAAACATGATGTATATAGGTCTAAGCTTTAGAAATTAGTTATCTTTGACACTTGAAATGAAGACTCATATAAGATATGAGGCTAAGTAGTCTTAGCTCCAAAACAAAAAGGGTCATCAGCCCTTTATTACAGAGTCCAGAAGTGAGGCGCCCAAACATCTTATGCAATAACTAGGCCACCAGACCTAAAGTATACTAATCTATAGAAACATAAATACAAATGCAGTACATATCATTTGTACTCATGGACTACATAGATAAGGCTTATTTTTGTGTGATTGTAATACTAGCAATCACCTCCCTCATGTGAGTGGTTTTTCCTCACTATTTTTGCACTTGTGCAATCTCCCTTGTATGGTACTATGGCTTTCTAGCATGCCCATGTGCAACTGGTTCCTAGTCTTAGTGCACACTGTGTTTGACCATAAGTCAAAATATGTACATTATAACATATATGCTAAACGTATGACAAACATGCACTGTTTGAAGTAAATATATGAAATCCATTTTTCTCTCTTTAAACTAGCTTTTGTATTGGCTTGTTTTTGGTCACTTTGTTTTTCGCAGCAGTTTGATTGGGTAGGTTTTTTTTTAAATATTTTTATGACGAACACATACATTTACAACATGGGCACATACACTGGGATATGTTTTCCATTGACATACACTTGAAAAAATGCTTATTGTAACGTATATATGGGTTTTTTTTCAATTTGAAAAAGAGCAGCGCCCAGAGTCTTCTATCTGTTAAAATTTAAAAGATATTTGACGAGAAATGTACGTTGCACATCCATCCTCGTACATGAGTCAATGAACATGTTAATGCATACATTTTTACTTCAAAATAACATAGTGTGTACCAAGCCTTACCCAATGTGCAGTTTTGTACTAAGCAATTGCCTCCCTCTTGTATAGGTGTGTGAGCAACAGTTCATCAGAAATCAGTTCCTGTGCAACTTCTTCCATGAACAATAGCACTGGGGCTTTTATTGCCTCCTACTGGGAATGTTTTTTTTTTGTCTTGCCATGGAGCTGTGAATAATATGGCCCGTTTGTCTGTGACGTTAAGTAAATAATGTCCCATTTTCTTTGAATGTTTGCAAATTGCTAGTAAAGATAGTGTAGAGACTCACAATACAATGAGGACCCTTGACAAGGGTTGTAAACTTGCAAATATATTGGCTGATATATAAGCTAATACCTCATGTTTGATATTTTTCCAGTATATAGGTTTGCCCTGTAACACTAGGGAGCAGGAGGTATCAGTATGTTGTGCTGGGCACTTGGTATATGCTGGGAAACCAGCTCAATCGAATTATAAGGGTGTCATCAATTGGTTGTAAGCCAGCATGGTGCACTACATGTAACCGTATAACTGGCCTAATTTATATGCGATTGTAATACTAGCGATCACTCCCTCATGGATAGTGGGCGTGTGAGTGGTTGTTCATCAGTATTTTTGCACTTGAACAATCTTCCCTTTGTGGTACTTTGGCATTTCTGCATACTAGTGTGAACTGGTATTTATCCAATGTGAAGTTTTGTACTAAGCAAATTGCCCCCCTCATAGATAAGTGTGTGAGTAATGTATATCAGTATTCTGCACCTGTGTAAATTCTCCCATGTAGCACAGGACATTTTATTGACTCCTACTGGGAATGTATTTCTTGTCCAGTCGTATGGCTGTGTTTCTGTGATTTTTAACTGAATAATATCCTATATTTCTGTGATTTTACATAAGAAGACATCAATATTATAAATGGCATTTTATTGGTGAGTGGGCTGTAACAGATTTTGCACTGGGGCTCAAGAGCTTATTTTTACATCTATGTTTCCTACCTTATATATAGGAAGTATAGGTACTTTCTTATGGGTCCACATTACAAAATATACAGAAAAAGGGGAATTTTTTTTTTTTTTTTTAAACTCAGAAGAAAAACAGAAACATGGCCATACTCACTGCTAGTAAAGCTGAAGTGAGACTAGACAAAGCATAGAGGCAACATAGGCCCCCATGCTATTAAAGAAAAATACCCAGGTGCAGCTGATTGGTGGTAATCCATATATCTCTCCACTAGGTGGACAGAAAGCTGCACCTAAAATTGACATCTATTCACATAGCATGCAAAAAAGCCAAAAAGCCACAGTACCATACGTTGGGAGACTAAACAGATGCACAAATACCAATAAGATAGACACTCGCACACCTTCCATGCATGAAGGGGGCGACTGCTGGTATTCTACTGGCATCCAATCCCCAGTACTGTTGGGCAAAAAAACTATTTTCACATACTGGAAAAATATCAAATATGAGGTATTGGTTAACATAATGGCCACTATATTGTAAGCCTGCAAGCCTTCTTCACGGCTCCTCATTTATTGCAGGTCCCTACACTCCCTTAAAATCACAAAATATACAGAAAAAGGGGTATTTTTATTTAATAGCATTGGGGCCTATGTTGCCGCTATGCTTTGTCTAGTCTCACTTCAGCTTTACTAGCAGTGAGCATGGCCATGTTTCTGTTTTTCTTCTGAGTTAAAAAAAAAAAAAAAATTCCCCTTTTTCTGTATATTTTGTGATTTTAAGGGAGTGTAGGGACCTGCAATAAATGAGGAGCCGTGAAGTAGGCTTGCAGGCTTACAATATAGTGGCCATTATGTTAACCAATACCTCATATTTGATATTTTTCCAGTATGTGAAAATAGTTTTTTTGCCCAACAGTACTGGGGATTGGATGCCAGTAGAATACCAGCAGTCGCCCCCCTCATGCATGGAAGGTGTGCGAGCGTCTGTCTTATGGGTATTTGTGCATCTGTTTAGTCTCCCAACGTATGGTACTGTGGCTTTTTGGATTTTTTGCATGCTATGTGAATAGATGTCAATTTAAGGTGCAGCTTTCTGTCCACCTAGTGGAGAGATATATGGATTACCACCAATCAGCTGCACCTGGGGATTTTTCTTTAATAGCATGGGGGCCTATGTTGCCTCTATGCTTTGTCTAGTCTCACTTCAGCTTTACTAGCAGTGAGTATGGCCATGTTTCTGTCCACATTACAAACCTGTATTTCACTTAAAGGGGTTTTGCCAAGAAGTGATTTCCTCACCTAACAGGCTGATACTCTGATCTAATGTCTTGAGAAAAGGGGTGTTTTGTTTCTGTGTTTAAAAAAAACAAGTACCTCCTCTGTGATGTCAACTCACCACCTCCCATGCAGGCTCGCGAGGCTGATATTCAGTCTCTGTAGTTGAGTAAACATTGTTTGGCTAATCCACAGAGGATAACTGTATTGTGCACAAGCTCTAAGGGTTTTGTTTCTCCCTCTTATCTGCTCAGTAGAGAAGATAAGTTCCAAGCAGGCAGCATTCTTTTGTTTGTTCACGGACTGCTGCAGGAGGGAGAGGAGGGCTGAGCAGGATCCAGGGAGTGTCTGCATGTTTACTCAGATAATTACATTACAACCAGTGGATTCTCTATATAAAAGACACACGTTCTTTTCTCCCACTCCCTTCAAAGCTCATTCATGTGCCCTGCCATCAGATAAGAAGTGCAAATAACGCAAGCGCGGCCAGATCAGCTCCTGGTCATAGCTAATGTAAACAGTCAGGAAACTAAGGGCATCTTAGTCGGGCTGTAGCTCACAGGCTACACTTTTTATAATCACAAATATTTATGATTAAATACCCATTTTGGAGTATCCTATGTCAACATTAGATCGTGGCAAAACCCCTTTAATGTATCTAGGGATGGACATATCATTGGTGCACCCTGTGGAGCTGAGCACCCAATATGTTAGGGCGCCTGTCACCCTAAATTAGGATCCTACTGTGTATCAGATTGCATATAAATATATGGTCTGATGAACTTAATGGCTAACAACTGCTAATGAATTGTTATAGAGACATAAGGAATTGTTCTATAGAGATATGGAATAACAAGGAGCCCACAGATTGTTGCACTGAATG
The DNA here is from genome assembly GCA_025379985.1 of Phyllomedusa bahiana. NCBI lineage: Eukaryota > Metazoa > Chordata > Amphibia > Anura > Hylidae > Phyllomedusa > Phyllomedusa bahiana. Next base: position 32,222 of record JAODAL010005941.1, on the reverse strand, counting down.
TGCCTGCCTTTGAGTGTAACATAATCTGGTGCTGCTGTGAGGTACCGTATTCTCCTCCTGGAAGCAATGCCTTATATCCATAATACAACATGCCAATGTTTTCTTTCACATATTTATTATGGATCAGCACAGTTCTAGTGGCAGTGTGTTCTACTTGTGTGACACAGATCCTCCATACAGCCATGCATATAGGACCTAAACACAGGAGGTGATTCTTAAAGGTTCTTAAAAAAACCTAGTTGTATTGCAAAGGACAGAGGTATGCAAAAATTAGCAATTTTTGAGAAGTCAAATATAAAGATGTGTTCTGTTTTCACACATTGATGGCATATGATAACAGTATGCCATCAATGTGTGATAGGTGCAGCTTCCACCTCTGGAACATGCACCTATCTCGATTATGGGCCCCTGAAAGTCTTTGATCGTTAGATTTACTGAGCCTGTTCCTAAAAGAAAGTGGGTCACACATGATGGGAACATCCCTTTAACTTTGCTTCTTCACTCTACAGAAAAATCCACTACATACTAGTAAAGTCAATGTTGATACATGTATCAACCTAACAGCAAATGAAATGAAGCTAAAAGGGGTTGTCCACTTTATAATGTTTTTATTTGTCATGTATATAATAGGAAATCATAACATTTTCTAACATGTATTACAAATTATTTTTACTCTAATGCAGTACGACCCAATCCAGAAAAAAATGAAACAGCCCACATTCCTGTTCACACTTATGAATTATAATAGACTAACTGTATAAACTAAACATCATGTCAGTCATGTGACCACCACAGATGTCATGTGAACCCTGGTATCCAGGTAAGAGCAGTTTATGGAGGAGGAGAACTTCTCCAGTAATACTACCTCAAGCAGCGACTTATCATGTGACCACCCCACAGGTCATGTGACCCTGGTATCCAGGTAACGGTAGTGTATGGAGGAGCAGAGCTTCTCCAGTATTACTACCTCCAGCAGTGTCTTATCATGTGACCACTACACAGGTCATGTGACCACTGGTATCCAGATAACAGTAGATTTTTGAGGAGCAGAACTTTTACAGTATTACTACCTCCAGCAGTATTTTATCATGTGACCACCACACAGGTCATGTGACCCTGAGATCCAGGTAAAAGTAGTGTATGGAGGAGCAGAGCTTCTCCAGTATTACTACCTCCAGCAGTGTCTTATCATGTGACCACCACACAGGTCATGTGACCCCTGACATCCAGGTAACAGTAGATTACTGGGGATCAGAACTTCTCCAGTATTACTACCTCAAGCAGAGACTTATCATGTGACCACCACACAGGTCATGTGACCCCCTGGTATCCAGGTAACAGTAGTGTATGGGGGAACAGAACTTCTCCAGTATGACTACCTCTAGCAGTGTCTTATCATGTGACCCTTGTATCCAGATAAAAGTAGTGTATGGAGGAACAGAACTTCTCCAGTATTACTACCTCCAGCAGCGTCTTATCAAGTCTGTGGAAAAGACACTCATACACTCTTCTGTCTTATCCTTTTGCTGGTGTTTTACATTAAACTTTATTAACAACAAACTACAAACAGATGTTATGACTTTTTTTACAGTTAATCTTATTAACAAAAAGACATCCTCTAGAGAGACGGCAGTTATACAAGTCCACACAGCGAAAAAGTTGCTGTAAAAAAGAATATTGGTAACACTTATTCCACCAATATTCCTATTCACTTACCCTATAGATGTCATGTAACCCTGTTACTAACTGAATGCCAGGGGTCACGTGACATGTTTGGTGGCCACATGAGAACCATCACTATGGACATGAACAAGGACTGTACCATTTTTTTTTTCTAGACGAAGGCCTATTGTATTGGTATATAAGAGGCACAGGAGCAGAATTTTTAATACATGCATATTAGAAAATTGTATAATTTCCTATTATATACACAATAAATAAAAACAATGTAAAGTGGGCAACCCTTTTTAAATTGTCAGGCTGAATTGTATTGCAGGTTTTTGAACATGGCTGGTCACAAAGCTACCCCTACAGAAACACGGAGTACAGTGCAGGTACTGTAGTAAAAGCTGATGCTACATTAAACTTGGCAGCAGAAGAATATGATTATGCTTATGCTACTGGAAACTTTTTTAAGCATTGGATTCTGAAATAAGAGAGGTAACAAAACACAATAACAGGAAGATGCCAGCTCTTGGCTATGTATAATCTGCATAATCCTATCCTTCCTTTGTGGTTCAGCTGATTGTTATATATTGCAGAGGAGAAATATCAAATGTGCTATTAAGGTCTGAAGTTTTGAAAGGAAAAGAGGAGTAGGATGACCAGAAAGAAGATGAATAGATGCAATTATAGAAACACTGCATCAAAAAGCCTATCGACCCTAGATGGAAGAAAGAATGAATTGAAAACAAATGTTCTTCATATGATTATCGTTTAAAGCTGGCCTAATCATAATTAGAAGAAACAGAGATTTATTAATTTATAAAACGATACAGGTAAGAGCATCAGAAAACATCCTTTCCAAGCAGCACATACTTTAAGCACAACTGATTGGTACATTACTGTGCCAAAACTTTTAGGCAGCTGTGGAAAAAGTGCTGCACACTAGGGGAGTGTTCACACTGCGTATTTGTGGGGCGTACTACAGGGCATAATTTCGCTGCAATGCCCCTGGAGTACATCCCCCAAACACAGTAAAATCATAGTACTCATTGAGTGCTATGATTTTACAGCGTATTCCCCGGAACGCACTGAGTGCTCATAGAAAAAAGTGACATGTCGGGGAAGGGAGGGTGAATAGGGGCCGGGCCAGAGCACAGCAGGCGTAAAGCAGCACGCACAGCACGCAATGCTGTACGCTGTGTGAACACAGCCTAAAATGTTTTCAAAAATAGAAGTCTTAATAGTTTATATTTACTTATTAACAAAATGAAAAGTGAATGATCAAAACAGAAATCAAAATTAAGCCAGTATTTGGTGTGACCACTCTTAGCCTTTAAAACAGCATCAATTCTTCTAGGTACAGAGTTTTTGAAGGAACTCGGCAGGTAGGTTGTTCCTAACATCTTGGAGGAGTAACCACAGATCTTCTGTTGATGTAGGCTTTCTCAGATCCTTCTGTTTCTTCATGTAATCCCGTTGCAATCCCTCTACATAGCCCCTTACTGACATCAGGATGTCCCAGAACATCTAATTTCGGTAAGGGGTTAAAGCATTCTGCATCTTTATTTTACACCTGCCAAGAAACCTTTACACAGTCCTATATATGAAGCATTTTCTTTACCATGATAACTTTCTTGATAGTTAAAGGGGTATTCCAGTTAACACATATTGCTAGGAAATGTTATTACTTTCATTAGGTGGACCCAGTGGCGGAACTGCCGCATAGCGACTGCTACGGGGCCCAGCCAGCAGCAAACAGGAACTTGATTTTTACTGCCGGCCGGGCCCTGTCATAACATACGTACAGTCACTAGGGGACAGCCTGGTCACCTCACAGCTCCACGAAGCTGATAAAAAGTATTTTAAAAAAGCTGCTCCCCCCAGCTGCCCCCTCCTCCCCTCTCCTCTTTGCTGTTTGTGGGCCCCCTCGGTGTCTCTGCACAGGCACAGTCAGGACGGGAAAATGGTTAAAAGAGGCATGGTTATTTGGGCCAATGGGAGAGCGAGCGACGCTCTTATGGGTTTTCTAATGCAATCTATAATAAAACTGTACATGCCCGAAATCAACTGATAAGACTCACGAAGTTGTGCCAATGTGTATATAAAATGATCAATAACATGGGGGTAACGAAAATAAACAAATAAAAATGAATTCAATGAGTTCATTTTTATTTCTTTAATTTCGTTAGCCAATGATCAATAATATGGGGCTAACGAAAATAAAGAAATGAAAATGAATTTATTGAATTAATATTTTTTTTCCGTTACCCCCATATTATTGTTCATTTTATATAGAGATCGGTAAAACTTCGGGAGTCTTATCATTTGATTTCGAGCATGTACAGTTTTATTATAGAATGCATTTGAAAAGCCATAAGAGCGTCGCTCGCTCTCCCATTGGCCCAAATAACCGTGCCTCTTTTAACTTAGCCAATCACAAACAGAGCTCGCTCTGCATTTCTTTTCCCAATAGAACTCTATGAGATAAGTAGCTCAGCTGCTGACTGGCTAAGCCGGACGAGCCCCTCTTACCCCCAACCAATCACAGTACTAGAATATTTCCCATAGACAGTAATAACTTTTAGGGCGCCCTTCTATCGCGCCCTTCTTTCTCCACTCAAAATAGACGCACTACATTTGATTGTTGGATTCATATCTGCCGCCTGGTCTAAACCAATCAGCTCTTTTCTGCCTTTTTTACTGTATTGAACTGTCCCTCCTTTTCATTTGATTGGTCAATACTACTCCATAGGTTATAATGGTTCACTTTCGCTCCTATTCTGATTGGCTGGTCTATGCCGACCAATGAGAAGTGCTTACAGATTTTGAATTACTGTATTTCCCGGCAATTCTCTATATCGCAATTCCTGATGTAGCGCAGGTGCCGGCAACAAACGCGTTGTTAGTGATTTTATTTATGTATGTTTATAGAAGGTTTTAGCTCTTTTCCAGAGAATGTTTTACACCTAATAAAAACTATTTATTTACTAATACTCCATGCCGCACGGAGCAGAGATTTCAGTGCCCCCATCTCTCCATAGACTACAATGGGACAAAGTAGCTCGTGCTCTGATTGGCCGGGATAGCCAAGCCCCCGCGAGCTCAACCAATTAGCTCTTTTCTGGCTTTTTTACTGTATTTTGAACTGTCCCGCCTTTTTTCATTTGATTGGTCAATACTACTCCATAGGTTATAATGGGTCACTGTCGCTCCTGTTCTGATTGGCTGGTTTATGCCGACCAATGAGAAACGCTCACAGAATCTGAATTACTGTATTTCCTGGCAATTTTCTATATCCCAATTCCTGATGTTGCGCCGTTCTTGATTTTTTGTTAATGATTTTATTTATACATTTTTTAGAAAGTTTGAGCTCTTTTTCAGATAATGTTTTACACGTAATAAAAACGATTTATTTGATTCATACAGGTCCGTTTCTAGGGGCGGGCGGGGCGTGCGATCGCCCGGGGCGCCGAGGCTCCAGTCACCCGAGGGGGCGCCACCTGCCTCACCCGCCCGGAGGATCGCCCCTGACTCTGCGAGGCTGTTTTATAACAGTCGCGCAGAGCCAGCAGCTGCTCCTGCAGGGAGGAGGCGGGACGGATCGTTCCCGTCCTGCCTCCTCCCCTCACTGAGCGCCGATACATACACAGCGTCGCAGGGGATGCACAGCTTTCACCGCGCCCCCTGCGACGCTCGATCTCCTCGGCTGTCAGCTCTGCCGCCGAGGAGATCCCTGGGAACTGCGTGCAGCGTAAGCAGTGTGATGACGTCACGCTGCTTACACCGCTCAGCAGCTCCCGGAGCTGGACGCGCGGACCGTGGTCAGGTGAGTATTTTTTTGTTATTTTATAATTAGCTACAGGGGGGGATCTACTGGCTACAATGGGGGCATCACTGGATACAATGGGGGCATCACTGGCTACAATGGGGGGCATCACTGACTACAATGGGGGGCATCACTGGCTACAAGGGGGGCATCACTGATTACAGGGGGGGGCATCACTGGCTACAATGGAGGCATCACTGGATACAATGGAGGCATCACTGGCTACAAGGGGGGCATTACTGTCTACAATGGGGGCATCACTGGCTACAATGGGGGCATCACTGTCTACAATGGGGCATCACTGTCTACAATGGGGGCATCACTGTCTACAGGAGGCATCACTGTCTACAGGAGGCATCACTGGATACAATGGAGGCATCACTGGCTACAATGGGGGCATCAAACCCCTTGGGGCACCTTACAATGAGGGCATGTACTGGCTACAGGGGGCATGTACTGGCTACAATGGGGGCATCACTGGCTAGAATGGGGGCATCACTGGCTAGAATGGAGGCATCACTGGCTAGAATGGGGGGCATCACTGGATACAATGGGGGGCATCACTGGCTACAATGGGGGCATCACTGGCTACAATGGAGGCATCACTGGCTACAATGGGGGCATCACTGGCTAGAATGGGAGGCATCACTGGATACAATGCGGGGCATCACTGGCTACAAAGGGGGCATCACTGGCTACAATGGGGGGCATCACTGGCTACAAGGGGGGCATCACTGGCTACAATGGGGGCATCACTGATTACAGGGGGGGCATCACTGGCTACAATGGAGGCATCACTGGATACAATGGAGGCATCACTGGCTACAATGGGGGGCATCACTGTCTACAATGGGGCATCACTGTCTACAATGGGGGCATCACTGTCTACAATGGGGCATCACTGTCTACAATGGGGGCATCACTGGCTACAGGAGGCATCACTGGCTACAGGAGGCACCACTGGCTACAATGGGGGCATCACTGGCTACAATGGGGGCATGTACTGGCTACAGGGGGGCATGTACTGGCTACAATGGGGGCATGTACTGGCTAGAATGGGGGCATCACTGGCTAGAATGGGGGCATCACTGGCTAGAATTGGGGCATGTACTGGCTACAATGGGGGCATGTACTGGCTACAATGGGGGCATAACTGGCTACAATGGGGGCATAACTGGCTACCATGGGGGCATAACTGGCTACAATGGGGGCATCACTGGCTACAATCGGGGCATGTACTGGCTACAGGGGGGCATCACTGGCTACAATGGGGGCATCACTGGCTACAGGGGGCATCACTGGCTACAGGGGGTATCACTGGCTACAATGGGGGCATCACTGGCTACAGGGGGAATCACTGGCTACAATGGGGGTAACACTGGCTAGAATGGGGGCCTGTACTGGCTACAGGGGGGCATGTACTGGCTACAATGGGGGCATAACTGGCTACAATGGGGGCATAACTGGCTACCATGGGGGCATAACTGGCTACCGGGGGGCATCACTGGCTACAATGGGGGCATCACTGGCTACAGAGTGGCATCACTGGCTACAGGGGGGCATAACTGGCTACAGGGGGGCATAACTGGCTAGAATGGGGGCATCACTGGCTAGAATGGGGGCATAACTGACTACAGGGGGCATCACTGGCTACAAGGGGGGCATCACTGGCTACAGGGGGCATCACTGGCTACAATGGGGGCATCACTGGCTACAATGGGGGCATCACTGGCTACAATGCGGGCATCACTGGCTACAGGGGGGCATGTACTGGCTACAGGGGGCATCACTGACTACAATGGGGGCATGTACTGGCTACAGGGGGGCATGTACTGGCTACAGGGGGCATGTACTGGCTACAGGGGGGCATCACTGGCTACAATGGGGGCATAACTGGCTACAGGGGGCATAACTGGCTACAGGGGGTATCTACTGGCTACAGGGGGGCATCACTGACTACAGGGGGGCATCACTGGCCACAGGGGGGCATCACTGGCCACAGGGGGGGGGCATCACCAGGCCACAGGGGCATCACCTGGCTACAGGGGGGCATCACCTGGCTGCAGAGGCACTACTGGCTACGGGGGCATCATTGGCTACAGGGGGCTACTACATGGCCACAGGGGGCTACTATGTGGCTACAGGGGGCATATTATATGGCTACCATATGCTATAGATGGGGCATTTGTATAGAGATAGGAATTGGTAGAGAAGTGCTGATAAATAGAGGAGTCTAAGATGTTTGTTTTGTAAATTTTACAGTGAAGAGTCGGGAGTAGTCGTCATGGCGTCTGGGACAGATGGAGAATAAGAAGAAGAGAAAGAGAACAACTCTTCAGAGACGTCACCTGTGAGTCACTAAATATAACTTTACTGTAATCATTTATATGTCTACAGAGCCTGTGTACAGCGGGTATCCACCACTGTATGGTCACTGTATGGTGGTGATATTGGTTGTAGTATAATGGTTTGTATTCAGTAATGGTCAGTTTGTATTATCCGGTCACTATATGGTGGTGATATGTGGTCATGGTGTGGTTTTATTATTCGGTCACTGTGTGCTGGTGATATGTGGTCTTTGTGGTCTTGGGATTCTGGTTTCGTGCAGCAGTGTTATTTGGTAACTGTATGACTATTAATTGGTAGTTTTATATGTAGCAGATTGTGGTAAAGCTTTTTGCATATTTTGGTTTATGGTGATGCAATGTGGCGCCATATGTTACGAGGGTGGGGGGGGGGGCGACATTTCTTCACCTCGCCCTGAGTGAAATTTAGTCTAGGAACTGCCCTGGATTCATACTCCATGCCTCATGGAGCTGAGAGCTGAGATTTATTTCTTGAGCGATCTTATATATTTTCACTTTAATTTTTAATGATCCACTTTTTCACTACATTTAATCGCTTTTAGACAGCTTTGATTTCCAGCCTGTCTCGAATCGGAATACATGTTAGGCGCAGTCCTTCTGCGCCTCAGTCCCGCACTGCGCCTCACACACTGGTGAGGCACAGGGAACTTTTCACCGCATGTATGAGCGCACCTCCTCGGGCGGCGAATCTTAGGCACAGTCCCGCACTGCGCCTAAGTCCCGCACCGCGCACTTAGGGCGCCGACATACATGAGGCGCAGCTTTCACTTGAAATCGGGTGAAAACGTGCGCTCCGACGCACCGAGATTCATAGATGTCGCCCGATATGTTTATTCCCTGGATTCAGAGGAAGTTGTCATGGTTACTCTATTAAAAGAGATCAAAAGGGTCCAAATACCTTTCTTAAAAGTTATAGTATTGTACAAGTCATATTTACTAGATTGCTGTAGAAGGGTTTTTGATCCATAGTTGTATTTGGCAAGATACTTTTTTTTTCTAATATTACATGCAAATTAGCTTTGGTCCTCAAGGGATCTAGAGCCACCTATTGGAGATACCTATTCTGTAAATCAATGTCCAGAGATTATCAGCTACACCACAAACCAGAACCTTCACCAAAGAGAAGGAGGACCCATATGTAAACAACTGTTTTAGTGTTCTTGCCCCTTGGCAGTACACATCAGTGTGCAAATTGGCTGGTTAAGAGGCCTGTGATGTGGGTCTGGGGGAGTAGTGATTCTGCCAGGTAGTGGTTTCCACAAAAAGAAATACTACTTCCTCGGATCCCAATAGGCATTTTCTAAGGCAATGGCAACTTTATTACGACAGTTGTTTTGCCATTTCCTAAACCAAAATGACAGGATAATAGGCTGAACTTGGTGTCCTTGTTTACGATTCAGCTTTTATGACACTTGGGGCACATGTATGAAACTTGGCACATCAAGGCCATTTTTCAAGTCTTTATTTCCAGTCAAAAATGCGCCTGAATATATGAAAGTGGTGAATGTGCAGTCATAAATGTTGCCTAAGGTTTAAGGCACCTCACATCTGTTTGGCACGCCATGGAACTTTGACGCTTTAGTAATGCACCCAACATGCATTAGTAATGTGCCAAATGTGTATTTGATCGTAGCGTAGCTATAGGGGGTGCAGTAGTAACAGTCGCTACCGGACCCTGCAGCCTGAGGGGGCCCAAAAGCCCTTCTGCCACATAAGAACACATCAGTATTGCAAATGACATTAGTTAATTGAGGGGCCCCATTTCTTTTTTTGCACTAGGGCCCAAGAACTTGAAGTTACGCCTCTGACTACCATAGTTTCTATTCCCTCACATGCTATTCTACCGTACACTGTGGTTTGTAGCTGGTAGTGTGACACTAGCCTGAGGAAGCCGGACAGCGGTGTCCGGTGAAATGGCTAGCTCCCATCCTCTCACGGTTTTTTAGTTATTGTTTTATTCTTCCTGTGGTTCTATTTCATTTATTCTCTTAATAAAATATCCTAAATTAGATTTTAAAAAGCTATTTAGCTTTATTATACTTCATAGTACCGGCGGCAGCTACCAACCACAGTGTGCGATGTGCCTTCTTATATGTGAGGGCACACGGATACACAGACTACTTCTATATACTGAAAATAAATGTATAACTCTGATCCAGCATGGGCCTATGAAGGATCGGTCCTGTCAAACTAATCTCATTGACTTCTATGAGGAGGTTAGTTCCAGACTGGATCAGGTGAGGCATTGGATGTCATATCTGGATTTTTTAAAGATTGGTAAATAAAATGAGAATGCTTGAACTGGGGGAAAATGTTTGAAAGAGGGTAAATATCTGGCTCAGAGATAGAAAGCAGAGTGGCCATTAATGGTACACATGCAGATTGCATCCCTATTCTTTGTGTAGTACCAAAGAGGTTAGTATTGGAGGGGTCCCTGGGGAATTACAGAGGTCATTATTGCACACTATTCGCTTAAATATATTAATTAATGACCTTACAGAAGGATTGATTAGTAGAATATCATATTAAACTATGTAAAGTAATTTACACAATGAAGGATGGTGTACTGTAACAAAGGGATTTTGGTAAGCTGGAGGCTTGGCCAGGGAAGTGGCAGATGAGGTTTAACAGCAAGGTTATGCACATGGGAATGAAAAATCGATTTCATGATTACTTGTTAAATTAAAAAACTCTGGGTACAATTGACAAGAAAAGGACTTGGGAATCTTAGTGAACAGTAAACTTAATTGTAGCAGCCAGTGTCAGCAAGCTAGTGTCAAGGCAAATAAGATCTTGGGGTGTTTTAATAGGGGCATAGATGCACATGATGAGAACATTTTTCTCCGATTATACAGATCACTGGTCAGACCACACACGGAATATTTTGGACAGTTTTATACACCAGTGCAGAAGGAAGACATTGTAGAGCTTGAACAGGTTCAAACGTGGGCAACGAAAATAATAAAAGGACAGGGTGGACTGCAATACCCAGATAGATGATTAGAGTCATTTAGAGAAAAGACGGCTTTGGGGTGACATAATAAATATGTTTAAATATATCAAAGACCAATATAGAGCTCTCTCCCAAGATTTATTTACTGCATACCCAGGACTGTATCCAGAACAAGGGGGTATCCTCTATGTCTAGGGGAAAGACGGTTTCTATATAAACATAGAAAGGGAATGTAAGAGCAGTGAGACTGGAACTCGCTGCCAGAGGAACTTGTCATGGTGAATTCACGAACAGAATTCAAAAAGGGTCTGGATATATTTCTAGAGTGTAATAATATGACATGTTGTAGGATTCTGGAGAAGGGTCATTGATTGAGGAATTTATTCTGATTGCCAGATTGGAGTCGGGACGGAATTTTTTCCTTAAAATGAAGACAAATTTCTTCTATCTCATGTGGTTTTTGCCTTCATCCTGTTCAACACTATAGCACAATAGACTGAACTGGATAGATGGGCGACATGTATGAAATTCGGCGCTAACAAGCCAGTTCTAAATAGCTTTAAGGCAGTATAGAATGCACCAGAATGTATGAACCTGTTCTTCTGCAGGTCATACATACAGGCATATTGTAGTGCCAATACAACAAGTCTAGCTCAGGCACCACCTTTAACCTGGTCTGGCTGTTCTAATTGTTCTGCGCCTAGATCTGACATCAAACATTCATAAATGTGTCTTAATTCTATGAATGTGGTGCCCCCAAATCTTTGGTGCATTACACAGTGTCAGGGACAGCGCCGATTGTGCCAAAGTTTGGATTGCAACTGTTTATACATCTATAGAACAGGGCTACGACAGCTTTTTGGTGCAAAGTATACCAGAATACTGGAATGTTTATTTCTTTATTTTCGTTAGCTAAGGATCAATAGTATGGGTGTAACGAAAATAAAGAAATAAACATGATTTTATTGAATTAATATTTTTTTTTTTTATCCCAATATTATTGTTCATTTTATATACACATCGGGACAACTTCTGTACTCTTATCATTTGATTTCGGACATGTACAGTTTTATTCCAGATTGCATTAGAAAACCCATAAGAGCGTCGCTCGCTCTCCCATTGGTCCAAATAACCGTGCCTCTTTTAAACTAGCCAATCACAAACAGAGCTCGCTCTGCATTTCTTTTCCCATAGAACTCTATGAGAAAGTAGCTAGCGCTCTGATTGGCTAAGCTGGAGGAGACCCCGCTAGCTCAGCCAATCAGCTCTTTTTTGCCTTCTTACTGTATTTTAAACTGTCCCGCCTTTGAATATGATTGGTCAATACTCCTCCATAGGTTAGAATGAGCCACTGTCGCTCCTGTTCTGATTGGCTGGTTTATGTCGACCAATCAGAAGAGCTTAAACAATTTGAATTACTGTATTTCCCGGCAATTCTCTTTATTGCAATTCCTTATGTAGTGCCGGTCTCGGCGACAAACGCGTTGTTAGGGATTTAACTGATTTATTTTTAGAGAAGGTTTCAGCTCTTTATCTGATAATGTTTTACACTTAATAAAAATTTTTTTTTTAATTCATACTCCATGCCGCACGGCGCTGAAAAGCCGAGATTGCATTGCACCGATCTCTCCATAGACTACAATGGGAGAAGTAGCTCACGCTCTGATTGGCTGGGATAGCCAAGCCCCCGCTAGCTCAGCCAATCAGCTCTTTTGTGCATTTTTACTGCATTTTGAACTGTCCCGCCTTTAATTCTGATTGGTCAATAGTTCTCCATAGGATATAATGGGTCCCTGTCACTCCTATTCTGATTGGCCGAAGGAGCCAAGCCCCCGCTAGCTCAGCCAATCAGCTCTTTTCTGTATTTTTACTGTATTTTAAACTGTCCCGCCTTTGAATATGATTGGTCAATAATCCTCAATAGGTTAGAATGGGCCACTGTCGCTCCTATTCTGATTGGCTGGTTTATGTCGACCAATCAGAAGAGCTTAAACAATTTGAATTACTGTATTTCTCGGCAATTCTCTATATTCCAATTCCTTATGTAGTGCCGGTCTCGGCGACAAACGCGTTGTTAGGGTTTAACTGATTTATTTTAGAGAAGTTTCAGCTCTTTATCTAATAATGTTTTACACTTAATAAAAATTATTTTTTTAATTTATACTCCATGCCGCACGGCGCTGAAAAGCCGAGATTGCATTGGCCGATCTCCATAACCCCCAATGTTGGCGTCATAGCCTTTCGCCTGATTGGCATGGGATAGCAAGCCCCTGCTAGCTCAGCCAATCAGCTCTTTTCTGCATTTTACTGCATTTGAACTGTCCGCCTTTGATTTTGATTGGTCAAACTCTCCATAGGTATAATGGGTCCCTGTCACTCCTATTCTGATTGGCCGAAGGAGCCAAGCCCCCGCTAGCTCAGCCAATCAGCTCTTTTCTGTATTTTTACTGTATTTTGAACTGTTCCGCCTTTGATTTTGATTGGTCAATAGTTCTCCATAGGTTTTAATGGTTTACTGTCGCTCCTATTCTGATTGGCTGGTTTATGCCGACCAATAAGAATAGCTTTCCGAATTTGAATTACTGTATTTCCCGGCAATTTCCAATATCCTAATTCTTGATGTTGCGCCGTTCTAGATTTTTGAAAAGTGATTTTATTTATGTATTTTTTATTTTTAAGGTTTGAGCTCTTTTCCTGATAATGTTTTCTGCCTTTATAAAGGCGATTTATTTGGAATCATACTCCATGCTGCACGGAGCTGAGAGCCGAGATTTCTTTTGCGATCTTCTATGCTTCCTCTCATGTTCCGTTCTCGCTTCACTTCGCCTCCGCCGGAGCATTTAGACCAGAATCAACTAGGTCTGACTGTCGGAGCTGCCGAGCGCTGCAATGCGCCGCACTTTGCCGACTCGCGATCGTACATGCCTCGGAGTTTTCGAGCGCGCCGCGTCCCACCCCAGAACGCCCACACCGCGCCCATTACACGCCCCTTCATGTGAGGCGCAGCTGAAAGTGGCGAACGCTGCGCCTAACACTGCATCCCTGCGTCCGACAGCGGATTCGGGCCGGGGAGGCGCAGGTTACGTAAAAAAACAGGTGAAAAGCCCGTTCATACATGTCGCCTTTTGTTTTGAGATATAGGGAGGATCAGCTACTAATCAAGTTGTGTTTTGTTAATTTTCTTTGGTTTTCTTGAACCTGGATTCTAAGTAAATGAAATGTAATCTAACCTTAGATGATGGAACAGCATCCACAGGATCCACAAGAAGGCAACTCAATACCAGCAGATAAAGGTAATTACCTAAGATCAATCTAGCACACTTATATTGTGATCCTCTAAATTAGAGCAACATGAACCAGTTTTCCAGATATGCCAGCAAGAGCTTGATAACATACTGGCACTTCTGTAATGATGAATCATTACTATATATATGTATACTGTAATAATAATTATTACCATTATTATTATTTTCTTATTTAGAATTGTATTTTTAGGCGTCATCAATTGAGGCATAAAGTTCTCTTGTTGCATGTTGCTGTTATTATTTTCTCTACTGGATGTCTCATTATATTTGCCGGGATACATCCAAATACAATGATTATAGTTTCCTGGAACTAAGATATTATTAAACCATTTACTTTTAGGAATAACATAATTTCTTCATTATTATTTATTGAGGCTTCTAAAAAAATATTTTCTAAATAATATGTCTCCCATACTTTTGTAATGAAGTTTTATAAATTTTTCTATAGAGTTCCCACAGTTCTATTTCAGCTGTTTGATAACAGGAAGCTCAGTAGTTCTGTGTGTCTGGACACAAAGGAAACAGTGTTGAGTCTAGGAGATCAAGTGACCTAAAGCAACTCCCATTTTTTCCTGCCTCCTAAGGCTTTCAGTATGACAGAGGAAACAGGGAGAGTGCACTGAGATTAAGGGTGGAGGGAGAAAAATAGACAAAGCAAGCGCAACAAATGTGGGTCCATGGATGAAGAAAAGGAGGGGGACATGCACAGGAAAAGCCCAAATTATCACAGCAAACATCACCGGTAGATGAATGAAGACTCAGGTAAGCAATATGAGAATGTTATGGTTCACTTGAAACCTTAATACTTTTTTCTATAGATCTGTACACAAATATAGCTACAGTTGAACTCAGAAGTTTACATACACTGTATAAAAAGACACATATGCATGTTTTTGAAATCATGAAATCAGAATAAACCTTACCTGTTTTAGGTCAGTTAGGATTTCCAAAATTATATATATTTGCCAAATGCCAGATTAATGAGGGAGATAATTTTTAAGGTATTTTTATTACTTTATGGATAATAACAGAATTTTACCAGCTTCCGCCAATATCTTCACAAGGTCTTTTGCTTTTGTTCTTGGGTTGATTTGCACATGTCGGACCAAAGCACGTTCATCTCTGAGACATAGAACCTTGCTTGAGAAAGGCTCTGCTGCTATGTTTTGAGCCAAAACGTTGCATTTTTTTGTACTCTTGACTCTTTAATAAAGAAGCCTTTTTTTTTGCTGACGCCCTACTTTTCATCATTCTGAGACAAAGAACCTGTCTCCTTCCTGAGCGGTATAATGGCTGGACATTCCCATCTTGCTTGTACTTGTGTATAATTATTTATACAATTGAACGAGGCACCTTCAGGTGTCTGGAAATTGCACCCAAGGATGATCCAGACTTGTGTAAGTCCACAATTCTCTTCCTGATATCTTGGTTGATTTCTTTAGACTTTCCCATGTTGTTACACATGTAATCAATGTCTTTCTGGTGTCCTTTAAAAAACATCCACAGCTGTGTTTCTAATTAGCTCAGATGTTGCCAATAAACCTATCAGAAGCTTCCAAAGACATGACATCATTATAAGGGTTGTCCCAAATTGTTTAAAGGCATAGTAATCCTAGTGAATGTGAACTTCTGACTTTGCAGAAAGTAATAAAAATGTCTTTAAAAAATCCTCTCTCTCTCATTATTATGACTTTTGGCAAATATAAATAATTTTGGTAATCCAAATTGACCTAAAACAGGTAAGGTTTATTCTGATTTCATGTCAGATAGTGAGAAAAACATGCATATGTGTCTTTTTATATAGTGTATGTAAGCTTCTGGTATCAACTGTAAGTATAACAAGTTACACACCTCACATTCTACATACATTTTCTGGACTTCTAGACTATTATTAAAGGATGATATGGAGGCTCTTGTGTATGCCTTGCATATGTCTTGTGTGTCTTGTATACCTATTTTAGTTGTGCACAGTTGTGTGCCATCTTGCTTCTTTAATAATTTCTCATGTGGTTCCCGTAATGCAGCTTAAATTTCCTCTGGCTTAACAGAGATGGAGGGGGCAATGTTCTATTAAAGGCAGCAAGAAATAAATCAGTGACATAGAACTTCTGTCTCTCTCAAAACTCACACTGCAGAAATCTGGTTGAGCTAGAAATCTGGTTAAATTTGCTCCAAAATGTTGACTACAAACCATGTAATCAAATATGCAATATTTCAAATGTTTTAGAACAACTTATCAATAAATGACATACTAAGGGGAAAAATAGAAGGTGTGAAATTTTAAAAAAGAATAGTATGCTCATAGTAAAAAAGTTGGTAAATTTTATTCTTATCAAGTAAGCCAACTAATAGGGGAAATATAGAAAGGTAGAAAGTTCATGGGTAAAAAAGACCAAGTCGCCTGCCTCATAGTATTTCCCTTGTTTTTTTATCTTGGGATGAATTAACATGCCAATTATACCTTACCTGACCTCCACAAAAACCGAACCCTAAGTAAATGGTGCACATGTATTTTTCTTCCTTTCCAACCCACCAGGATTTTTTTTTGTCACACAAAAAACAAGTCCTCATATGCTATGTGGCCGGAAAAATAAAAAGGTTATGACTCTTGAAAGGCAGGGATGAAAAAACAAATGGCTTAATGGAGCTCAGCTGAAAAGCAGTTAAACAGCAAGTTTTGAGGATAAAATAAACAGCAGGTAAGCTTCCACTTGTAGGAAATTACTTACATATCATTTTTGAGCTCCTGACTTTAGTCACTTTAAAGCTAGGGCCAGGCAGCACAAGACAAAAGCCTTTGGGCAAACCCACGGCTTTTTGTCCTATGCACAATTCTGTCGATATTTTCGCAAAAAGAGCAGTCGGTTTTAGCTTTTTTTTTTACATTGGCCTGTACAATTGAATGTACAGGAAACTGACAGCAAAACTGTGGCAGATTTTACAGCAAGTTCCTAAATCCATCAGCGCCATAAAACTAGCTGATAAAACAACCTTTGTAGACTTCAGCTCGTTTTTTGCATTAATGACTATGGGCTTGCAATACAGTCGGTTTTTCAACGGTTTCAAAATACTAAAACCACCGAAAATCTGACCTTTTTGTGTGCGGTGCCTTAAAACAGACAAAGAAGATAGCAGCATTTAAGCTACACAATAGAAGATAATTTGCAAGAATGTCTATGGGCAACAAAGTGAGTTTTAGACCTAGACAGTTTTCATACAAGTAGCCCTTATTCCCTATCCAGAGAATAAGTGATAAATGTCTGATAACTAAGAGTCCTAGCACTGGGTACCCCACATAATGGATCCATCCTATGATACCTTTTGAAATTGAGTGACATGTACTACCACTCCATTTAAAGGGGTTTTCTCACTAGGCTGTTCCACTGAGCCTGCTCTTCACAGCTTTAGGCTCCCACTTTCTGGTTAGGCTGCAGGGGGTTCTACAGCAATAACTGACATTTCAACTCTGCTATTTTTAGCTGCGCCTGTTAGATGGACATTGGTGATCGAGGGGTTTTACCGCAGAGCATAAGGATACATAGCTCTAAAGTGTTGCATTTTGTCAGTAAAAAAAGATAAACAAGCTAATGTGCTGCTGATTGGACACAGAAGGGAGTGACTTCAGTATCCTGGACAGGACTGCTAGAGCAAAGAAAGGAGGTCAGTAGCCTAAGAAACCTTCTGTAAACAAGCAGGAAATAAGAACTCCTCTGAAAGGAAGCAAAATCAGAACAGCAATGTATTCGGTACTAGTCTTTATTTACCTTTGCTTGCAAGTTTAAAGCTAATCAATGTGATGGGAATACTGCTTTAAAGTATATGGGACTTATAGAGAGAGTTAAATACCGCTTTCTGCCCTCCTTTCAAAGGTCAAAAAATGCAGCCAAGTACAGCGCTATCTCAATCACAATGATTTTCAATACAGCAGCAGGGAGCATACCCAATCTCTGTTCTAATGAGATCTCCTTTTATGACCTAAAGCATAAATGTTAATTTAAATGGAGTAATACATAAACAGTACTTGTAGTAATGATAAATGTTACTTGTTCCCACTAAGAGCATTTTCTAACTATAGTACTTAACAGATTTTATTTGAACTGCAGGAAAATCAATAAAATCTGCCTTAACCTACAAACTACATTGTGAATATTACTACACAGAAGCAGCCTTGAATATTAAATTGGTTTTTGGATTATAGGGACAGTATAATGGTCTTGACTTTAAGTGTTTCATTTGTACAATTAGTGTTTTTATTATACTGTTTAATGTAGCCATACTGTAGGTAATGTGCATGTACAATCATGAAGGGAGCACTGTTTACTTCAAAGATGAATAAAGTCAAGAAAATTTTGCCTAAAAAAGATTTGATTCTTATAAAACTGTATAAAACAGAAGAAAAGTTGCTATTTTTTCCCTTGAGTGCCAGGTGCAATTAGTAATGTTACTTATGGCAAAGATACTTATACTCCAACAATATGTTTTTGAGTGTCAATGACTGTTTGATACATGGATTTACTTGGCAAACTATTTTACATTAAATATAAGCCTTTCATCCTATGGTTAACTGTATCCTCACGCAATTTTTTTTCACCTGTACTGAAAAGCATATTTCGCAAACAGATTTGAAATCTATGTCACAGAATAAAATGATATGGCATACCACTTCTTGATGTGGAACCTATACAAATAGTATGTTGAGTAAACTGGATCAAACACGTAATATCAACACCATACAAGCTACAAATCTGCAGCAGAAATCCAATAATATGCCTTTGATTCCTGCCATGGTTTCTGATATGAACTATTTTAATGGTAAGATCCACTGTCTGAACATATCCTTATGCCAAATCTGTATCATTTAAGCAAAATTTAGAGTGTAACTCAGAACTTGAAATATCTCAGAAAATGAGATTTACATTTAAACCCATTTACATTAGGTTTTGGCTATCTGTACCCAGCACACATTGAAATACTGTGTCATATACTGTGTGGAACCACAAAATAAACAAAATGTGGTCCAAAAAAGAATTTAAAAAATCAGAACCCTATGGCTCTCCCATGGCATACATCAGACTATTCTTTTCACAGTATTCTAACGTATGATGCAATATAATGTTAGTGGGGCTTTACATGCAGTTTTTGTATTACAAAAGAAATCTAAATATTTTGCAGCTAAATTACTTTAATCAAGGGAGAAGGCTGAAAAGTTGATCCTAAAGTGATGATAGAAAGCTTAAAGTTTGTAAGGCTTCTCACTTTATAATAAATACGAATGTTTTTTATGAAGGATATATACATTAAGCAGATTGACTGTTGCAAATGTGATAGCATGCTTGTGCAGTTTGAACCAAAAAAAACCCTACATCCCTTGCATCACATTAATATCTGTCCTAGACAGTTTTATGACTCATCTGACAAGGGGGCCTAGTTTAGCAGTAAAGGGGTTCACCAAAAATTGTGTATAACATAAGATGCATCATAATTCTCAAAATATGGACTTCCCTACAAGCCAATGACATATCCTCACTTGCTATAACTTGTCAGAAGGCACAGAACAGAAGTCTGGAGTACAAACTACTTATTTTAGGAGATTAGAAAGCACATACTAGTATAGAACACTAAAAATGGATTAAGCAGTAGGATGAAGTTCAAATGCTCTTCAGATTCTCGTTGTGCGTGCTACTAATACGTGGGAAGAAAACACGACTGTATTTGATTCAATAATAAACACTGTTTAAAAATCTCAAGTGAGTAAAGGAATATTTGGTTGCACAAATCTCACCATCCTGACTTTTACTGCCCCTTGGGCTTAAAACATCAGCGATGCAGGCAATATTCAGCAGACATTACACCAATAATTGTCTTTTTCCTGCTGGCAGGGAGACGGACTATATTGGACTGAACATCATTTCTGACATCTTTAATTAGAAAAGCAACAGACAAACTACGGGCTCCATTAACCGATAATTACTGCATGCTACAGGCAACGTCATCTGTAAGCTAAAAATCATACAAGTTAAAGAGTTTATATTAGATAAAAAACAAGAGCCCTATTATTTTGTATTCTGAAACAGTGCCATAAGCTTTATCTACTCTTGTAGCTTAGTCTTATTCACTTAAATAAGCATAAGTTGGAATACCAGACACATCCCATCTTTAAGAGTGGCACTCTTTCCAGAAAACATCACCAGTGGAGTTGATTTTGTGCCCCACCAGTGGAGTTGATTTTGTGCCCCACCAGTGAAGTTGATTCTTGGGGCACACTCTACAGCTGCTGTATTCCCACTATAAGAATATTATGGCTTATTATATTCAGGTTTGTACTAGCGCACAGGGGAGCAGGTTAAACCCCTGCCGGGTCCCTTGGGATGGTGGACTCTGAGCAAGGCAGCCTCTTAAGTGAGAAAGACAGAGAAAGGAAGAAAACAAAAAGTGCAAAAGTCATGTGCAGTCGTCTGGACCTTTGGTATCCCAGTTTGAAAGGTAATAATTTAATATAGTAACAGCAATTTTAAAAAATAAAAAACTATAGGTTGAAGCCACACATAGCATTCATGGTCTGGAAAAAGAGCACCCATGCTTTACATAATGCACATGGGCACAATTTTTAAACAATCATTTATGTGTAAAATATGTTTTTACTGGTAACATCAGTTTCACCTCCAAAAGCCATGGACATAACTCATGTATGGCTATTTAACCTCTGTGTTCTCCTTATAACCATAAACAACAACCTTCAATCTGCTGACACGTTTGCAAAATTGTGGTGAAGCATTGGAAATTCTCTGTAGCTTTGTGCTGTGCATGTGTATTATTAGCATTCTCCATCTGCTAGAGGACACTACATAAAGGAATTTCTGCTAAAGCTATCTCTCAGTAAATTTGTGTAGCTTCAGCAAATGTCTTCTAACACTTTTATACTTAGATGTGACCATTGTGCCATAGATACCATACAATAGATATATAGAATTTTATTAATTAATTCTTTCTATAATAGAGTTCACCTTGCTGTTGGAAGACGGGCTTTTACAGTTTTGATCAAAAATGTACACCAAAAACCTTAAAGTTTTCATATATTTTAAAGTAACAGAAATGCTTTTCCAAAAAATTCCTATGCCCCCCTTAGCTGTTCTTTAGTGCTTGTAGAGTGCTGCTGATATTGTGTTGTGTTTGCATTGCTTTTGGCTGCCACACCAACGTGCACCTATATACTTATTTTTCAAAATGGATGTGCTGACCATATTTTGTTAATAGGAATTTTATACAGCTTTAAAATGGCATAAACCTTATAGTAATCATATTACGGAACAGTAATGCTTGGTACACATCACCTTAAAATGAGAAGGGAACTCCCATGTTGCTTGATCAGTTTCCAAGATTATCCAGATGAATGTAATATGTGAATTTCAATCTAGAAACACAATTAAAAATGTTTACAATAATATATAAATAATATATTAATACAATATTTAAAATCACTGACAGATTAAATGAATAACATTATTTTGTGACAATGGAACCTATTAAGGGGTGGAATTTTTTTGGCAGCTGGTGAACAGTTCTTGATGTTGATGTCTTAGAAGCAGGAAACATTAGCAAGCATAAGTATATCAGTGACTTGACGACTAGGTCATAACATCTCTAAAACAGCAGGCCATGTGGGGGGATTACTGATTTTCCTAAAAGTAGTGCAAGCAAAGACAATTGAAAACATAAAACTGTGTACGGGGCGCTAAAAGGCTCACTGATTTATAAGTGAAGACTAGCCTCTTTCGTAAGATCCACAGAATAGCTACTGTAATACAAATTGCAAGAAATTAAAAAAAAAAAAACCCATAATTCTGATCATGACACCAAGGTGTTTAAAGAAACCGCACATTATGACTTGCTTTGTAGGTGGCTTTATAGCTACAAATTGGTCAGACTGTGTGTTGTGGGTGCATTACTAACGTGCAGAGAAAATGTCAAACTGTAAGAAGACAAGCTAAAAGAGGTAGTGTAATGCTGTGGGCAGTGTTCTGTGGGTCCTCGTGTGGGTATTAAATTTACATGTTACACCTACCTAAACATTCTTATAAATTATGTTTATCTCTTAATTGCAATAGTTTTCCATAATGGCTGTGGCCTCTTTTTCTGGTATGCCGCCTTCATCAATGCAAACATCATATATATCACAAAACCATTTGCTCAAGTTTTTATTTTATTCCTATGTGTTAAAAATTATTGCCATGTTAAATAAAATATGCTAATCCAGATATATTGAAGCCAAACCTTAGGTCATGCATGGATTTCCAATATTTGTTTCCCATTACAAAATATTGTGGTTCATTTCTCATATCCAGCACGCCCTGAACCCTTGCCTTTATCTCTCCCCAGATGGTCACTCATTTTAATAGCTCTGAGTATCTAATCCACTACTCTTCTTTGGATATGTTTTTTTCTCCAGAAGGTATTCGTGTTGTGAATGTGTGCGGATAAGTAATTCTGGCCCTTACTATCATTATAGCTTCCTATCTGCTCTTTTGGTGGTTGTCTACTATTACTCTTTCCTATTGCTTATTTTCATTATATGCTCCTAAGTCACTAAATCTGAGTCCTATATGTCAGAGCAAATGTTATCTTGTTACTCAAAGCAACAAATTTGTACTATTTCCTAATGACATTGGAAAATCTTAAACATGGACTTCTTGCTGCTGGGGGCAGTTGTGATCCTTGAGGTTTAGAAAGATTAGGAAGATACGAGAATTTATAAAGTTTGAACTTTTCACCCGTATCTTACATCCTGTTTATTTTCTGCAATACTTCATTACCATTATAAGACCTCATGTAACATTGTATCATGTGCTTAATTTGTCACTTGTTTTCATCGCTGACCTGTGAAATTCATGCTTCCATCACTGACACAGTCTTTATCCCTTCCAGATACTATTAAATGAAACCAATGATTCAAAGAATAAGTGGTGAAATGTGTAAATTTAAAACAGATCAAATCAGCTCACGTTTGTGAACAGAATAGAATCCAAGACTGATAAACCCTTTATTTGAATCTCCTTAGAAATGACTGTAGGTTAAGAAATCAAATTCGAAGGCCCCGCGATCACTATTACTGATGACAGCCATGGTAAATCATTAACCGTTGGATATTAAGACATGAAATGGCTTGTATTTTGGATAAAGATAGTGCAGAATGTTCATTTGTTTTGGCATTTCCTCAGTGATAGCAGTCCCCCAGTAAACAGCGTAGGCTGCACTTATATAGTGAACTAAATGATCTATTATTCCTCATTAAGGTCTCATGCACACTATTGTATTATAGCTTCATACTACCTACATGTTATATGGAGCCATAATACACTGCACACAATCAATAGTTTATAAGACCATACTTTACTTCCTTTTCACACAGAGGCACAGTAATGTTTTTAATACAAATATCCTATATTAAAACACAACATCTAAAATTAGTACATTGTATCAATACATGACTCAAAATATATTCCAAAACATGATTGCACTTCAAAACACAGGAAGGATAAAAAATTTACATATAAACTATTAACCTAAATGCATAAAGTAGTAAACAAGTAAGCAAAAATATAAGGCCATGTCTCCACGGCACGGTTTTTCATCCAGTTCTCGGTTTTGAAAACCAGCTGCAAACCAGCTGAAAAACTTTTACACGAACCTTAATGGAAAATCCGTGCAGTGGTCCCCACTGCACGAATTTTCCGTCCGCCGGTTTTTCAGACCGCCGGTAGTCTGAAAGACCTAGAACATGTTTATTCTTCCGTACAGTTTTCATCCGGAATATGAACATGCCTATGTGAGGGGGGAGGGCTTTTCTCTGCTAATCGTGGAGAAAAGCCGTCCCCCTGCGGCCGTGTGCCCCTAAGGGTACGTGCCGCAGTAAATCTGTTGTTGTAACCTCTGCCTCCTATTCCATTCAGTATTCCCCAGCACGTAAGCACCAGAATGAAGTGACACATCACTTCTTTTTAGAGGCGCACAGTATGCAATTACGCGGCAAAGTATGCTCCGCAAATTCTTGGTGCTAACATACCCTAAACCTGTATAAGGTACTTGATCAATCTAAATAAATAGTAACATACATTAAAGCGCAAATCAAGTGCTAAAAAGTGTAAAAGCAAGAGATACCAACCATGTCAATGTACCCCAACATAGGTTTTGTCCACCTTTCATCTGGGGGATGATATTATGAAACTCTGCAAAGACTTCATAATGCAGCACATGGAGTGCCTACAGCTCAATAGCTCAGGAAGGGAAACATCTCTCCTTACGGAGAGCACCGAACGAACGGTGTGTAGAGATTTGTTTTGCCTTTTCGCACTCTACGATGCATCTGCATATCACAAGGCATTATGGGAAAAGGTCTGAGAAGCCCACAGCGCCCTCTGTTGGATGTAACAAATCCTCAATTAGCTTTTTTGTCTGCAGATGAGAGATACTGGCTTGGCTAAAATCCTTTTTGCTTTCTCAAGACCTAGTAGGTCAAAAGCAAATTGAGGATTAGTTACATCCAACAGAGGGCGCTGTGGGCTTCTCAGCCCTTTTCCCATACAGCTCAACAGTACAGACTCACAGGGAACAGTCTGTTTCTGCACAGTTTTAATGTCAGAATATGATTCATTCCATTTTTGTCAAATGCAAATATCTATACAAACCTGTTCAGACTTTTATTTGTGGCTCTATAAGCTTTATACTGCAGCAGAACAACTTTTGGTAATTTTTTTACCTACTGATAGAACAACAGTTTTTGCCGATACCGGAGAAGGAGAAGCTACTGTTTGATTTACACCCTCTGCACATCCACAATGATGTATATGCCAAGAATTTGAAGGGCTGTGGTTTTACATGATAAATACTGTAAATACATTTTCTTTTTTAAAGCCAGGCTGGGGGAGGAGGGGAGATAAAAATGTAACTCAGTGCAGTTCTTTCCTTCTATCCATTTACAGTGCACATAGGTCTCACTTTTTACTAACGGTAAATCAGACATATGAAGAAAATCAATGCAGTTATTACTCCGTTAAACTAGGTCCACACCTTCATTGTAATTTGTATCAATGGAACAGAAGGATGAAATTAACAGCCATTACATAACGGGCACCAGTGGATCATGTTGACTTGAATAGAGTCCATCAGCTGCTCTATTTTTTTCTGTCATTTTTTACGTACTCTGCAATAGAGACTCCTAACATAAACACAGTTGTGAACCTTGCCTGACATTTCCATTTAGGATAAGAGGGTCATCTCTGGTCCAATTATAACAAATTTCAAAATTACAAATCTTACAAACATGATCCATGCTTTACAATACTTTGAGGTTTTATTACCTTTTTGCCTTTTTTTTCATCTATATGACTGGAAACAAAACAACTCAAATTTGTGTTACATGCTTTCAAGAGAAACCAGTCTCTAAGCTTTTTTTGTTTTTCTCAACTCAACCAAAGATAATCTGAGAACTGTGCTTAGCACATCTGAAAACATTCTGGCTTTATATTCTTTTCAGTGAATCATGTAGTAATACTATTATTCTTAGACTCTTTTTAGATCGGCATTGTAGCTTTCATGTTAAACTGAAACCTCAATACAGTGCAGTATCTATCACACTCCAGCCGTGCCTGATAGACCCCACTGATGTATAAAAAGTCCCTGGACTTCTGTTATACTGGCCATTATTTTGGTCAAATTAAATATGGCAGAATCTGCGATGGAGGCTTCCAATAAAGCATAACAATAAAGCATTTTCTTTTTTCCACCAAGTTTTAGTTTGTGCGCAGAAATAATTTATAATTCATAAATACTTGAATAACCTTGAAACAACAGTGAAATATTTATCTTGTCCTGACTATAAACTACAACTGTTTCATAATCCAGAACTTCAGTTCACAGCTAAACTCTCTCTCTTCATCCTAGCTTTATGTCTGCATGCCCTGAGTATTATAAAATATACACCAGACACTAGTATTATAAAAGCAAATTGTCCCACTATAATCTCTTTTCCATTCTGTTGTTTCATATACCAATCTATTGTATTATGCTCTAAATATATTTCCATTAATGGGGGCATGACAAGTGTGCTGAGATAAAACAACTCCTCCAAATCCTATATAATCAGGAAGATTCTTGCACCTGCCCACTTCCTCATGCAGTTTCACAGAGTCACAGCCAGCTTCAGACTCACATTTTCTGGTTAGGCTGTGAGTGGGCCTATATCAGGGATTGGCATGTCAGCTCTACTATTCATAGCTGTTAAAGAGAACTGAGCGCAGGAGATGTAAAAATCTGTAGTACACAAGACTACAGAGCTCTAAGGAGGAAAAACGTGTTCTTATCTTAAACAAACAAATCTCCATTTCTAGAGATTACACACAGCAGGGAGAGACATCAACATGGAAAGACAGCTAATCAGATAAGAGAAATAAGAGATAAATGGTCAGTAAAGAAGAGAAATTTGTGTGCACTCAGAAGAGATAAAATCTCTGTTATCTAATCAGCAAAGCAAAATAAAAAGCAATGTATTTGATAATAGTCTTCATTTACCTTTCCCTATATGTTGAAAGCTAGTCATTGTAGTCATAAAACCCCCTTATGGAGCAATTTTTCTCCTGGGTCTAATGCACCACAAAGGGCTACCCTATCTTGGCATGCCAAGGTTTAGATTTCTAACTGACCTAGGCTCCTACTGCAAAAATCACTACCAACCTCAGTACTTTTCTTTAGCCTGCAAACATTCATTTGATTTCCTTTATATTATCTTGTTTTCACTGCAATATTATGACACAACATCTCATTTCCCATCAGGGCATCCAGCTCTGGTTCCCCTCTTAACCTAAGTTACATAGCTGCCCCTTACTCTTTAATTGTAGGTGGGCAGTTTGCAAAGAAACAGTCTTCTCTATAGAGCAGTTGCATCCACTATACTGCAAACCATGGACTTCAGACAAAATAACGCTCCAGATATACTACAGATATATTACAAAAGCTATGCATACAGTATGGGTTTTTGTGAATGAGTATAAGATTATATATATACAAATGCTGAATTTTCTATGTAAATGAAGCAAGAAAATTAAAACATATGTAAAAAGTGTTGACTTATACCACAATGCACAGTGTATTGCAGTTGAAGTGAGACAAGTAAAAGGAACCTCTGAAGCGACATTGCATGTTGATGATTGCACACTAGAAAGTAATCATGTGTTTGTTGCTGAAGTCCTTCATAATTAGGTTTTAAACTATGTATCTCATTTCCATCCATCTTGACAGGACTTTGACCTGCTTTTATTTTGTCTGACATCCATTTAGTCTTCACTAGTGTTGAGCGATTACTTTGGCTATCGACATCGGGCGATAGTCGATAGTCGGCCACCATCGATAAGGTTTTTCGATAGTGAGCAGTCGATTATGAGCGATGACCATTAAAGTCTATGGGAGAGCAACAACACCTTCATTCTTACACCCAAACAGGGCTGGAGAAGCTGGAATTAACAGCCACAACAGTCAAATGGATACGTGCTACATCTTAGGCACAACACTTAGGCTATAAAAGCCACAGAAAAAAAGTCACACACCATTTACTATCCCTGTCTTGTACCACAGCCTGACCCTTAAACCTGCATCACCCACAAATTAAAAAGTGCCAGAAGGCAGTATGATTTGAACCATCATGTTACTTGAACTGGACATTGAATATCCCTGTCCTGGAACGCAGCATGAGCCCCAAACCTGCATGACCCCAAGATTTAAAAAGTGCCGCAAAAGGAGTCTTTCAACCACCATTTTAGTTGAACTGGACATTGACTATACCTGTCCTGGGCCACAGCATGAGCCCCAAACCTGCATGACCCCAGATTAAAAAGTGCCGGAAAAAGGAGTCTTTCAACCACCATTTTAGTTGAACTGGACATTGACTATACCTGTCCTGGACCGCAGTATGACCATTAAACCTGTCTGACCCCCAGATTAAAAAGTGCCGGGAAAAGGAGTCTTTGAACCACCATTTTAGTTGAACTGGACACTAACTATATCTGTCCTGTACCGCAGAATGACCATTAAACCTGTCTGACCCACAGATTAAAAAGTGCCGGAAATAGGAGTCTTTCAACCACCATTTTAGTTGAACTGGACATTGACAAACCCTGTCCTGGACCGCAGCATGACCCTTAAACCTGTCTGACCCACAGATTAAAAAGTGCCGGAAAAAGGAGTCTTTCAACCACCATTTTAGTTGAACTGGACATATACTGTCCCTGTCCTGGGCCACAGTATGACCATTAAACCTGTCTGACCCCCAGATTAAAAAGTGCCAGAAAAAGGAGTCTTTCAACCACCATTTTAGTTGAACTGGACATTGACTATACCTGTCCTGTGCCACAGCATGACCCAGGGCCGGAGTTACAGTGGGTGCGGTGAGAGCCCAGGCTGGCGTCCGTCATCTATTAACACGCAGGTTAAAATGCCCTGATGACGCAGCAACGAAAACTGTCGTGCTGAAGCAGAGTGCGGAAGCGGAAGTGTGAGAACTCCAGCCTTCCTCAGTACACAGTCAAGACCTGGGTAGCGCTTGCCCCTCCGTATGAGTGCGGACCAATTGAGCTTCACTTGGAAATACTGGTGGTTAACGCTCCTGTTACACCCAGGTGCCCTTTTTCTTGGCATTCTTTTTCTCATTTTACTCAACGTGCTGGAGGAAATTGTCTCTGTACTTTGTTCTCTGTCCGTGCTCCATACTCCATGTCCTCTGAATAACCTACATCTGGTCAAGTTTTCCTGTACCTCCCTTGTACAATTCAGAGGAATTTTTTTACCAGCTATTTTGTACATGCAAGTTTTTTAGTAGTTTAATTCTAGAAAACACATTTTTAAAATAGGATGGAATCCCACCATGTCTTTGTTTCTCTTTTTTTAATTGTATTAAATGGGTTGTCTCAATACAAGGATTGATAGCTATGTTAAAGATCTTGCAAAAACAAGTCATTTTGCAATATGTGTCCATTAACAGTGTCCTACCTATTCCTGTTTCTGACAGCACCATCACCCTTGAGCCACTCTTGACAATTGTGAAGAACAAATGTCTGTTAGAAACAACATTTTTTTTATAATAGGACCTGTAGTATTTGCTGTATTCACATTTAAGTGCAAGGTGCCTCAATGAACAAAGCTGTAGTGCGCCAAAGTGAAAAAACACGTATCTGTAATGTATTCGGATAATAAAAGGTATTTTTTGGCACCTATCAATTCACCTGTGGTAACTACACAATTGCTGGATTCAAATTTAACTGCAAGGTGGCTCTATCAACAAATCTGGACTGGGCAAAAGTGCAAAAAACACGTATCTGTAATGTATTCGGATAATAAAAGGTATTTTTTGGCACCTATCAATTCACCTGTGGTGACTAAAAAATTGCAGTATTCACATTTAAGTGCAAGGTGCCTCAATGAACAAAGCTGTAGTGCACCAAAGTAAAAAAACACGTATCTGTAATGTATTCGGATAATAAAAGGTATTTTTTGGCACCTATCAATTCACCTGTGGTGACTAAAAAATTGCAGTATTCACATTTAAGTGCAAGGTGCCTCAATGAACAAAGCTGTAGTGCACCAAAGTCAAAAAACACGTATCTGAATATTTATTCGGATATTACAAGGTCATTTTGGCACCTATCAACCTGTGCTGACTTGCTGGATTCTAATTTAAGTACAAGGTGGATATATCAACAAAGGTGGAATGGGCAAAATTGAAAATGAACACCTATCTGAAATGTATACTGATAATAAAAGTGGAGTTTTGCACCTAACAAAGAGACCTGCAGTTACTAGAAAAGATGTGTATCCTATAAGTTCAGGCTGCCCAATATCCAGGAAATATTTCAATAGAAAACTGTTAATAATAAAGCTATTGCAATGTCTACACTAAGTCTTGGTGAACTTTATCCAGTATTCTTTATAGAGCTTGTCTGTGTTCGCCCACGGGGGCCCCCCCTCCGCTCCCCCCCATGACTTTACAGCAGTAGATGCTCCTTTAAAATTCTCTACCTAACTATATAAAATCTTCCAATCTCTAATCTAACTAAATTGTAAGGATCACAGCTAATAGTAGAGGTTTCTCTGTGAAGAAATATAATAATTTTGCTGAGCTGTTTGGACACAAGCAGAGCGCACGTCCTTCTGCTCTGAGACGCTGGGAGACACTGAGGCTGAACAGGAAACGCTGTTCTATGTTAAACGAGGTCATGTGATTTTTCCAGCCAATCGCAACCATACACATCCCAGTCATGACGTCGCACACACATCTCACCCTGCTCTATTCTGTAATCTGATTTGCTGGCCGCCAAAATTACAGGAAGCGCCGAAAAAGGCGCGATCTTAATAGATGATGCACAGATTTTAACCTAAATTATCGCATGATCTAAAAAATCCGATCACCATAAAAACTGTGCCGATTTCAACTTTGTCGATAATAATCGCTCAACACTAGTCTTCACCATTGTCACCACAACTAGATTTTTCATCCTGCCAGGGCTCAGACTAAGATGACCAAAGGGATAGTTAAGAAGCCAAACATTCTAGAAACCTCCTAATCTACAGGTTATTTATTATGTGCATCTTGACTAAGACCTCAAAACCACTAGCAGAGAACTTGCAAAAAATTAACAATCATAGGTTAGCAATTAGAGATGGGCGAATTACCCGAAATTCCGTTCGTTCACTTCGCCGAATTTCTCGGCAAAAAATAACTTCGTTCCGAATTACTTTGGGGGCGAATCCTTAAAAAACAGCTATTTCCGGGCCCGCACAACCCTGAGGGTGTGTAGAAGTTGTGCCATGTTAAATATGCAGAGGGGTTTGGGTTTGGGTCTTTTAAATGTTGTGTTTTAGTATGACATGCACATGACTGGCCGCTCTTAAATCGCTTACTAAAAAATTCCCCGGGCACTTAGAGTGCAAAACTGCCAAAAAAAACTGAAGGGGGAATGTAGCCTGATAAAGTCTGGCAGCGACACTGGAAAAAAAAAGTGAGGGGTAAAAGGGGGAACATCAGTGACAGGTGTGGAAGGTGACGGCGGGGCCACAGCAGCATGAGGTCAGACAGTGGCACAAAGATATTGTGGAGGTGGCAAAAAAAGGAGTGGCCACGAGCGGGGACAATGACACACGTGTAGGTTACGCAGAGCCACCGCAGCGAGAGGGCAGCGTGGAAAAATGGATTCTGGAGGTTTGGGAAAAAAAGGAGTAGGCAAAGGTGACACAATGACACAGTTTGTAGGTCACGGCAGCAGCCACAGCAGCAGCATGAGGTCAGCGTGGCACAAAGAAGAGTGTGTAGGTCCGGGATAAGCCACAGCAGCGCATGAGGTCGACAGTGGCACAAAGACACAGTTGTGGTCACGGCAGCAGCCCAGCAGGCATAAAAGGGCAGCAGTGGCCAAAGACAAATGTGTAGGTCACGGGTAGGGACAGCAGCAGATGGGTAGACAGTGGACAATGGGCGTGTTAGGTACGGCAGCAGCAAAGCAGCAGCATGAGGTCAGACAGTGGCACAAAGACACAGGGTGAGGTCCGGGAGCAGCCACAGCAGCGCATGAAAGGGGGAGACGTGGCCAATGACATTCGGGAGGTGGCAAAAAAAAGGGGTAGGCCCCAGGTGGGACAAGACACAGTGTGGAGGTACGGGAGCAGCCACGCAGCAGATGAGGTAGACAGTGGGGGGCCAAAAAACTTTGGGGGGTGGCAAAAAAAAGGAAAAAGGCCAGAGTGGGACAATGAACAGTGTGTAGGTCACGGAGCAGCCAAGCAGCAGCATGAGGTCGACGTAGCCCAAAGACAGAGTGTGTGGGCCGGGATCAGCCACAGCAGCAGCATAGGTCAGACTGGCACAATACAGTGTGTAGGTCCGGCAGCAGCCCAGCAGCAGCATGAGGTCAGACAGTGGACAATGCATTTTGGGGGTGGAAAAAAGGAGTAGGCCCCAGAGTGGGACGGACACAGTGTGTGGCAGGCGCAGCCACGAAGCGCTGAGGTCAGACAGTGGCACAATGATAGAGTGTGTAGGTACGGGATCAGCCACGAGCAGCATGGGTCAG